>PJEM01004992.1:0-140301 GCA_004023845.1 Helogale parvula | reverse complement strand
GAGTGAAGTAAGCCAGGCAGAGAAGGACAGAAACCATATGTTTGCACTCATAGGTCTAGCAGGAAAACAGGAGAAGCCTAATGGAGAACCAGGGGGAGTGGAGGAGGGAGAGAGAGTTGGGGAGAGAGAGGGATACAAAACTTGAGAGACTATTGAATGCTGAAAATGAACTGAGAGTTGAAGGGGAAGGGGGAGGGGGAAAAAGAGGTGGTGGTGATGGTGGAGGGCACTTAAGGGGAAGAGCACTGGGTGTTGTATGGAAACCAATTTGACAATAAAATATTATGGAAAAAAAATTTTAAAAAAAGAAAGAAAAAGAGGACAGGACAGGGCAGAGGGGAGGGAAAGTATATGCCTTCAGCTTACTCTCTGCCAAGCTTTATGGACATTATTGTCATTAGTTCTCCTTATAACTCTATGTAGCAGTTACTATTGTTTTATACTGATAAGGATACAAAATTTTGTATTACAAAATTTACATGACTAAAAATAACTGACCGATATTACATTAATAAATGGTAAAGCTAGGGCTCATCAGGGCTCACACTAATACCAAATCTATATTCCCAATTATGTGGCTCCCCAATGTGTCAGTGGTATTTCTGGATACCGTAGAAGAATGTAGCTTCAGGTAGCCATTGAAGCAGACAACAATTGCAATTTGTTTTTCACTACTTGGTGCAATGATTCTGTCTTCCAGTACAATGGTCCAACTGCTGTCCTCTGACCGGATTGTGGATAAACATCGGGGCAACTGGAATTATTTTACTCAACTTGGTTTCATATGGCAGCAAGCAGTATTTGAAGTGGAAAGTAGTTACTATAAATATCTCAGATAAACTATAATGCCGGAACTTCAAATTCATGATGATGAGACATAAAACTAGACTGAATAATTCTGTGAAACACTCTCTGCATGTTCATTTCATTATACTCAAGTCTACTAGGCGTAAGGAATCCAAAATAGACTGCTGGTAGCCTTGTGTTTTCTCTGTGCCTCTAGCTAATTTATTTAATAGTCTGACAAACATCCTCCCTGATCTTTATGTTTACAAGTATAATGAGCTGGGCATCATTAATGCCCTTTGAGGACTCTTTTCAAACCCTTGTTGTCCTGGTGTTTTCAAAATTATTTTGCTATTGCTTATAACAAGGCCAAATAAGAAGTTAAACAGTGTTCAAACAAAATTGGAACAGGGTTTTAAGAGTTAATGAAGACACCATAAAAATCCATGAACTATGTGGGTTTTGGAGAGCGTCTGGGTTGGTGAACAAGAATGCATCCATTCTTCTCTCTTTGTCTCTCAAAAATAAACAAATATTTTTAAAAAAATTTAAAGGGGGCACCTGGGTGTCTCAGTTGGTTAAGCATCTGACCTCGGTTCAGGTCATGATCTCACGATTCGTGGGTTCGAGCCCCACCTTGGGTTCTGTGATGACAGCTCAGAGCCTGCAGCCTGCTTCAGATTCTGAGTCTCCCCCTCTGTCTCTCTGTCCCTCCTCTGCTGGTGCTCTGTCTCTCAAAAATAAATAAACATTTTTTTAAAAGTTAAAAAATAATGCATCCATTTTTGACAAGAGGTGCCAGGAGGAAGATGTACCCTAATTTCCACTGGGACAGAAGCTTTTCTGTTGAGGATCCTGAGGACCTTGCCCCAGGTATGACTTGACCTGGCCGTCCACTGGTACCCTTTAATATCCTTAGTAAACTGCTAGAAATCTAGAAAGTAAATTGTTTTTTGGGGGGGTTCTGTGAATTGTTCTCATGATTTAATGGAACTCAAGGAAGGGGGTGCAGAATCTCTGCTGTATAGCCAGTCAGGCAGTCTTGCTGAACAGAGCTCTTAACTTACCAGATATGCACTCAGTCTGAAGTAAACAGTTGAGGGAGGCACCTGGGTGGCTCAGTCGGTTAAGCGTCTGTCTTGGGCTCAGGTCATGATCTCATGATCTGTGGGGTCAAGCCCCTCATCAGGTTCTGTGCTGATGGCTCAGAGCCTGAGCCTGTTTCAGATTCTGTGTCTCCCTCTCTCTCTGACCCTCCCCCACTCACGCTCTGTCTCTGTCTCGAAAATAAATTATATATAGAAAAAATAAGTAAACAATTGAATTAAATTGAAGGCCATCCAGCTAGTGTTGTAGAACTGTTGTTGGATGTGTGGGTTTTGTCACACATTTGATGTCAGAAGTGCAGTCATGTTGTGATAGCATATTTAGAGTAGGGAAGATGCATCAGAGTTTTTACCCAAAACACTAGACTAGTAGGTTGTTTTAAACTTTTTGAGAAGCCACCATACTGTTTTTGTAGCACCTACACTAGTTTACATCCCCACCAATAGTGTCTGGAGGTTCCAATTTTCCCGAATCCTCTCCAACACTTATCTTTTGTTTTCTTGATAACGGCCATCCTAGCAGGTGTGAGGTGATGTCTCCTTATGGTTTTAATTTGCGTCTCCCTGCTGATAAGTAATGTTGAGCATCTTCTCATAAACCTGTTGGTCATTTGTATGTTTCCTTTGGAGAAATGCTTGTTCAAGTCCTTTGCCCATTTTTAAGTCAAATCATCATCATCATCATCATCATCATCATTATTTTCTGTTGGGCTGTCAGTTGTAGAATCTCCTTATATATTTAGGAGATGAGGAGATGAATCCTTTTTTCAGATATATGTTTGCACATATTTTTTCTCATCCAGTAGGCTGTCATTTCACACTGTTAAATGGTTTCCTTTGTTGTGCAGAAACTTCTTACTTTGAAGTAGTACCATTTGTTTACTTTTGCTTTTGTTGTCTGTACTTTTGGTGTCCTATCCAACATATCATTGCCAAAGTTTCTCTCATATGACCTCTTACTCCAGTTTTACTACCATGATTTCCAACGTTGTGTTTAGCAATTTTTGGGTAAGCAGAGATGAGTATCGTTCCTGATCTTAAGGGAAAAGGCTAAACATATGTTCTATCAGCAGTGTTTTTTGTGTATTGGTTTACATTACCTTTTATTAGATTAAGTGATCTCCCTAATTTTCTAACTTATCTGAGAGCATTTTTCTGTAATCACAAGTAGATGTTAAATATTACTGAATGATAGTTTTGAAGTTTTGAGATAATTGTGTAACGTTTTTCTTTAATCATTAACATAGGAATTATGTAAATAGATTTCTGTTAAACCATCCTTGATTTCCCTTTCGTCATGATGCACAGCTCAAGAAAAATTATGGTTACACTCCCTGTAGGTTATATTATATGAGATTTTTTCAATGCCTATAGGCTTTTCTTGGATCAGATTGCCCCATTTGACCTTGGAAAGAAGTCCACACTGTCTTCTTAAAATTAGTTAAACAACTTTCTCTGATTTATTTTTCTGGAACATATTATAAAAGAAATAGACATAACCTGTTTTTTTAAAGTTTGATACAATAGTTTGTGAAACCATCTAGAATGGGCTAGTGTGAAGCGGGCTCTTTTATCACTATTTTCTGATTATTAGTCTGTCTTGAATTTTATGTATACAAATTCCATTTTATAATATACACTAGAATTCATTAATATGTACTGGTGTACAGTTTTGATACAGTATTTTTATAATATTTATATCATCATTATGTTGGGATTCATTTCTTCTCATCCATTCTGCATTTTGCTTATTTGTAATTTGTCTTTTTCTAATTAGTCTTAGCATAGACTATTCTGTTTTATTACCTTTCTCAAAGAAACTACTTCTATTTTTAATTGCCTTCATTGTTTTTGTAGTGTTTTCTCTAATTCATCAGTTTCTGCCTTTATTTTTAGTATTTATCCTCGTCTCTTAGAATCATTTGCTGCACGTGGTGGACACTCAGGACATATTAGTTATTATCATTGGCGAATCTCCTTTCCTTTCTCTTCAGTCTTGACCAGAGTAATCAATGCCAATGCTTCGGTATGTATTGTCACACATTTCACTCGTGGTCATACACAGCACAGGCACACATATACATTTACATGTACATAATACTTCTTTTCTATCAAAGTTGGTATTATTTTGAATATTACTTTACAGTGTCTTGTTTGCTTTCTTTTTGTTTCCTGAGGCATACTACTAACAATTCCTTGGGGAGCATATTTATACCAAACTCCTTTATTTTACTAGATGTGTAATTATCCAGAATGGATAGGCTACAATTTATTCAAATGGTGCCTGGTTTTCTTTTTCTTTTTAATGTTTATTTTTGAGGGAGAGAAGGAGAGAGAGAGACAGAGTGTGAGGAGGGGAGGGGCACAGAGAGCGGGAGACACAGAATCTGAAGCAGGCTCCAGGCTCCGAGCTGTTGGCGCAGAGCCCTAAGCAGGGCTAGAACTCACCGACCAGGAGATCTTGACCTGACCCGAAGTTGGACTCATAACCGACTGAGCCACCCAGGCTTGTTCTTAATTATTATTTTTTCCCACCATACGGTGTTGCATAAACATCTTCTATTGGTCTATTGTATCTGTAGAAATAAATTCCTATAAGTAGTAATATTTCTGAACAAAAGATGTGTGTGTTTTAAATGTTGATATACATAGCGCTCTTCCTTTCTAAATGTTGCAGCATTTTATTCTTTTAACATCAAGGTGTTGTTCTCCTCTCCCCACGAGCACAGGATGTTGTTTAAAAACATGCTGGGGCTCAGGGCGCCTGGGTGGCTCAGTGGGTTAAACATCTGACTTTGGCTCAGATCATCATCTCATGGTTTGTGAGTTCAAGCCTCACCTGGGGTTCTGTGCTGACAGCTCAGAGCCTGGAGCCTGCTTCCAGTTCTGTCTATCTGTCTGTCTGTCTGTCTCTCTCTCTCTGTATCCCCCTGTCCCACCTGTGTGCCTTTCTTTCTCAAAAATAAATAAATATTCAAAAAAAAGATTCTCTAAAAATATGCTGGAGCTAAACTATCTGGTTCCAAATCTCAGCATTACCAGTTACGAGATGGGTAGTTTGGTCAAGGTGTTTCTAAATTATCGTATCTGTCAAGTGGAAATGATAATTGTATTCCATCTTCAAAATGTTATAGGATGACGCAACATTAGTAAAGTGTTTAAATTGTGTGTAAAAGATCTGTGGTCATTCAATAAACTTAAAAACTAGAAATGGATATAGCTTGCCCTCTAACTACCTTTTTTTCAATTTTTTTATCATTTATTTATTTTTGAGAGACAGAGAGAGACAGATCATGAGCAGGGGAGGGGCGGAGAGAGAAGGACACACAGAATCGGAAGGGGGCTCCAGGCTCTGAGCTGTCAGCACAGAGTCCGACGCAGGGCTCGAACCCACGAACCGTGAGATCATGACCAGAACCGAAGTCGGACGCTTAACCAACTGAGCCACCCAGGCGCCCCTCTCTAACTGCTTTTTAATATATATTTCCTCAGCGAGACTGGAAACTAACTAGGAGCTTGAGTTCCTTACCGTATTGATGGAGTCCTGGTTTTTCCTTCCTTACTCTAATCTTATCCTAGTTAACAGGAAGTGTCCGTTCTGATTCATACTGACATCAGGTCATGCTTCATTCCTGATCTTCTTAGGATTATTCTACCTTTGCAGACTGGCTTTATCAACTGCTGTTTATGCTTCTGAAGCAGTGTCCATTCTTTGTTCTACATTATATTTGTACCACTTAGTTGCTGGGAGTGCATATCTATGAGAAAAACCAATAAAGACACAACACTTTGACCTTAACAGTTTGACTCTATATGGAAATAATCTAACAACAGTCTTCATTTATCATGAGCCTTTACAAAGGCAGGATCGTTGCCTATTTGTTCATTGAAGTATTCTGGGTGCCATAGCAATCTTAAGTGACATTTGCTGAACGAACACCCATTTAAATGTTTATTTTTTCCTTGTTCCACAGTGATTATAACAATTTAGTAAAAAGAAAAAAATTGAGGAAGCACATAAGAAGTTCTACAGCAAACCAAGCTTCTGAACTCCTTCTGCTTAGACTGTTTTTCTGATTGTTCATATTATGGATGCATACCTACCCGTCTCTGAGGTCTGCATGCTGGCCCTGGACCCAGTCCAGCCTTGGCATAAAAACCCTCCCAACCCCTCCGGGCACCTTCGGCTCAGCTGCTGCTTTTGTTTGTTTCTTCATTTCTGTATATTTTAATTACCTTGGCTTCTTCTGAATTTTAGCAGAGAAGTGTATAAGCAAGACAATGCAAAGGACATTATGCAATGTGATGAGGTCAAAAATGCCTTGGATACAAGAAGATCACTGAACAAAGAAAATTAATCTAAAACCTAGATCTGTATTCTGACTCAAATGCACTAAAATTCCAATTTTTTAAAAAAACTTCATTATGCTTTTTATTAAAAATTTCTCTTCCAAAGTTGGAAAACCATAGATATTATTATAAGACAAAAAATGGGGGAAGCTCTATACAGGAAAATAGGTCCTGCTCTTTTTCAGAAGCTAATGTCTTTATTTTTATTAAAGTGGTACATGCACGAGGAAAAAAAAATAGAACCTTATAGAATATTCTTACATGAAATATATTTTGTGTAAAAGTCAGTCTCCTGACGTCACTGGAGCGTCATCCACAGAGGAAACACCTTTCCACTTTCCCTTTTTGAATTCTTGTTGCCGCTTCAACATCTTGAAATAATATATGTATATCCATTTTTTAACCTAGTAACTTTGGACATATTTGTTGCTTCCCAATTTCAAAAGGTGAAAGTTTTGCTTGTTAACATTATTCTTCTCGAACTTTCTCTCCCTCTTTTTTTTAAATTTCAGCCAGTTAAGTGATTTTTGGTTATATTGTTTTCCTTTTAACTTTTACTGACCCTTCTATTTTTTGGTGCATTAACATTAGAAGGTACTTCTTGATTTTTTTCACTACACAAAATATAGTGTCTTGATTTTACATCTCTCTCTCTCTATCTCGTCACCTGTCCATCTTTAGCCCACCATGAATTTACGTTCATGTTCTCAGGACTGAGAATATTTAAATTTTTTGCATTTTGTCTCTACTTTCATTCTGAACACTTGGGGATACAACAGAGTGGGTGAAGGTCACTCACTTCACTTAGGTTCCATTTCCAGCCATATTTCCTGATAATAATTCCTTTGCAGAAACTAATGCTTCTGCTCATTACAAAATAAGTCACATTAGGTTGTCCTGTTCATGCTCATGTTAAGCTTGGTCACCTGGTTAGTTTGATGATCATCTGATCTCTCTATTTTAAAGGTATATTTCTCCCTTTCATGATTATAAGTACTATTAACCCCTTCATCTCCTGCTCTATCTTTTTATTGTAGATTCATGGAATCTTGTATTTTATCCTTTCTTTTTAATCCCAGGATTAGCAATGTATAACACAAGCTGATTGTAGCCGACCAATTGTTCTGTATAGACTGTGAGCTAAAAACGTTAACATTGCCTAATGGTTGATAAAATATACAAAAAAAAGACTACTTCATGACACATGAGAGCTATATGAAACAGAAAGAAGGCAAGTGGCGGAAGTTGTGTGAGCTGAGCCATGTTAGAGCTCGGACAAGGGAGGGAAGCCTCCCCCGTCAGAGAAAGAGAGGGCTCTTGTCACAGAAGCATGACTAAAGCTATCAGAGACCCAGGGGGACAGCCATGTCTTATCTCTTCATCCGCCCTGGGGTCTCCTGCTTTCAGATCCCACTGGTCAAATCCAGCTGTGGGTCAACTGCCACAGGGGTCAGCCTGCAGAGCCCAGAGCGAGACTGTGCACAGAGGCTTTGGCTTCGGGATTGGTGCAGATGACAAACAGCCCACATATGGAAAGAGCAATTTCTATAGAAAACTGGCTGAGACGGTGGTCTAGGTAAGGTGTACATTTTGGAATGAAATCAACATCACGTGCCTGTACATTCAAAAAATCCCAACTTCTAACCTGAAACAAGATAGAAGACAAATGACGATGAAAAGTATTCAGTTTCTTTTTTTGTTTGTTTGCTTTTGTTATTTCTACAAACATTTGCAAGTTGGAAAAAAATCAAAGTATTACCAAACACTTCAACATATTTGAGAGAAAAAAATCTGGAAAATTGAACAATTTCTATCCAAACAGTTAAATGCTGAGATTGAGCATCTATATTATGTCATAAGTGATTTCTATAAATACTCCATACCACTGAGGTTTTCATATAACTCTCATTTTTGGGAAGAAGAAGTTGAGAGAGACAGTTAGTCCAGGATTTCATAGCAGGCAAGTGCCAGGGTGTGTTGAGATCCAGGTCTGCCCATCTCCAGCAATTCCATGTTAGGGTCACCTTTCTCTTTGAAATGACATCATTCCAGTGAGCCCTGTTTGGCTCAGTTGGTTAAACATACAACTTTAGCTCAGGTCATGGTCTCAGGGTTTGTGAGTTTGAGCCCCGTGTGAGCACAGAGCCTCGAGCCTGCTTCGGATTCTGTCTCTCTCTCATTCTTTCTCTGCTCTTCCCGGGCTCACACTCTGTCTCTCTCTCAAAAATAAATAAAAAGGGGCACCTGGGTGGCTCAGTTGGTTAAGCATCCGACTTCGGCTGAGGTCATGAACTCATGGTTTGTGGGTTCGAGCCCCATATAGGGCTCTGTCCTGACAGCTTGGGGCCTGGAGCCTGTCTTTGGATTCTGTGTATCCCTTTCTCTGACCCTCTTCTTCTCGCACTGTCTCTCTCTGTGTCTCAAAAATAAAGAAAACATTTAAAAAATATATTTTTTAATCTTTAAAAAAATAAATAAACATTTTTTAAAAATTTAAATGACATTATTCCAAGTGACTGAGGCTCATACAATGATAAAAAGCATGAGCAGTTAGAAAATACAGTAATAAAGTGATTTACTTTCACTAGATTTGGGGTTCAACCACACCTGTCACGGCACCCATATTTAACATTTATTTAATATCTATCCTTCTCTTACTTAAAAAGATTATTAAAAAGCACCTTCCAGAGACGCCTGGGTGGCTCAGTCTGTTAAGTGTCTGACTTCGGCTCCGGTCATGATCTCATCGTTTGTGAGTTCTATCCTCACTCCCCACCATGGGCTCTGGACTGACAGCTCAGCGCCTGGAGCCTGCTTCACATCTGTGTCTCCCTCTCTCTCTGCTCCTCCCCTGCTCACAGTCTGTCTCTCTCTCTCTCAAAAATAAATCAACATTAAAAATTGTTTTAAATAAAAAAATCATGTTTCACCCTAGAAAATATCTCTCCCAGAAATTTCATCAATGAACCTAACTAGCTAATTTTGTGCTCTTCAAAAATGTTAAAGGACCTGAGGAGAGAAATAAATAATAGAAGGACTACACGGAGGAGAGAATGGATTTGCCTTGGTTCCGTCACCACATTTCAGGCACCTTGAATTATTTTCTGTAAGCAAAATTTTGGGTAATTATAAAATGTGACTATGAAATTACTAGTTGTCCGCCCTGCCTTTGTTCTAACGGCTCTTTCTGAGTGTTAGACACACCTCTACACGCAAAGAGGCTTGTCCCTTGCCACTTGACATGACTCACCTAATATGCCCTGCTGTGTGGTTAGGATCGAACAACCTGCCTCTCTTTGTGGCATGTTGTCAAGACCATGACTCAGTGAAAGTTGTATAACATGATTCCTCTAAGATCTTTTTTATGTTGATTTCTACTCCCGGGCTCTCTTGAAAAGCCAACCAATGTTGCAAATGTCCCAGACACCTGCTGCCTCCGTCCACTGATGGCTTGTTTGACTAACACATCAATTTTACCCCATGCTTGGGGTAAAACATGTAAATCATCGCAGCAACCCTCCGTGACCTTCCCGCAGCAGGCGAAACATCAAATGCGTTTGACAACTTATTTTGTGCCAGAAAAATGATGTCTACCCTTTTCTTTGAGTTTCTAAGAGATTCTGTATAAAACATTACATTTTATTTTAAGTTAAGAACTCTGTTATGCACACTAATTTTGAGGAGAAGAAAAAGGCTGGCCATTTTATTCAAATTTGAAAACAAAATACACCCTTGGTTTCTAATTAATATCACATTATTGCAATAGAAAATGAGCTAATCCACAAACCCATGAACTTGTTGCCAGCTCTGTGCCCCAGCAATATATTTTATCTCCCCTGCGGTGCATGGAGCATGTGTAATAAAGCCATGGTTTTCTGAGCACATTCAACCAGTTAATTGTTTCCTAATGGCAGCAAGCAGCAGGAGTCAGCCTTCTTCATCTATCACAAGCTTTCCCAGCCCTCCACTGAGCTGTTCCTGGCTTGGGAGTATCCGCGCCACTCTGTGCAATGCAGTGTTTGCAACCCAGGTAGCTTTACCTTAGGTGGCTGGGTGGTTTCAGTAAACCCACAGGTATGTGGACTGGGCCTAAGCTATAGAGCAATTTGAGTAAAAAAGCTTAATGGTTAATGCGGAAATCCCTGTAACTGAGAGGGAAATTGTACCACGTGTTGACAGGGACCCGGAGCATAGATATGGTCAATCTAAACCCGGTAAAACATACTACTGCAAGGCACAACGTTTCCCCTTCGTCGTTAACTTCTGCACTCCGATTTTCCTTCCGCAATAAACAGAGAAAAGATTTAGCTAAAATCATCTGCAGAAAACTGATACGTTGTCATGGAGGCTGGGATATTTTCAGAGGGAACAATGGAAATTTTCTTTAGTAAAATCCAGCCTTACAGATTCAGCCACATTCCCTAGGATGCAGAGAAAGCCACATCTAATATAATTACCTAAAAATCCCTCCTCTGTCCTTGCCCGTGTCCCTGTTGGAACTATAATCATTTGCCAGCACCAGATTAGCTCAGATAAATGCAATTTTGGAACAGGAGGTTGAAAGGATTCCACTTACTTTTGTGTGGTTACTTTAAAATTATCTATGTAGGTGTGACATCATTCTAACTTTATTTTTTTAATTATATGTCTTCCATCCTACTAAAGCAGTTCTTAAACTTTCAGCAAATCGGTAAAAATTCGGGGCTTTGAAAAGATACCAGTTGTTTAACCAGACATCCAAAGATTGATTTCATTGATTGGAGGCAGGGCCAGACCTCCCAAGGAGACCATGACTTACTTGCAAGTTGAGGATCACTAAATATCCTTGTCTTTGAATGTTATTTTCTGCAGGAGGGTGGTGAATCGCTGTCCCTCTGTCTGGGGAGCAGAGGACACCTACGGGGTATCTGCTCTCCTCCCAGGATCACTCCTCCCTTCCTTCATTGTGCTTGTTCTCTGAACTTGAACTTGCTTCCTCCTCTCTCCCTTTTAGCTCCCTTCCTGCCTCTTTCCCTCTCCTCTTTTACCTCTCTTTGTGGCTGCTGAAAAGGTACGTTGATATTCAAGAGTTAGGTTACTTGTACACTGGTCCTCTGAAATTTTCATTTTGTTCAAGAAGTATATAAATTAGGGGCGCCTGGGAGGCTCAGGTAGTTAGGCCTCCAACTCTGGATTTCAGCTCAGGTCATGGGACCGAGACCCGCCTCAGGTTCCATGCTCAGTGCAGAGTCTGCTAGGGATTCTCTCTCTTTCACTCATTCCCTTCCATGCTCGTGCTCTCTCCCTTTCTCAAAATAAATAAATAAATAAGACATTTTTTAAAAAGTATATAAATGGCCATCGATCACAGAAAGTATGAATAATTCAAGGCAAGAGAAAGGATGCATACAAATAAGTTTAGAAATACTTTCATGAGACTATTGGGCATTCATTCTAAGATTTTTCAGAAATTGTAGTCTCTACTGTTCACTTTTCCCCTTGCCACATGGTTGTCTGGCTTTCATATTAAAGATACATTTGCCATCCTCAGTCTCTGTGCTAGCAGAGTGCAGAATGTATATATGGCTATAGAGCTATGGAGCTATTCAAGTGTGTGTGTGTATATTTCCTGATAACATAAAATAGGGAAAAAGATATTCTATAAACTTCAGATTAATTAGCTTCATTTGGGTTCCCTGTATTCTTCCTCTTTTTATTATTTTTTTGGAAGGCTGTCTTAATCTTGGTGTCCTAATATAGGTAAAGAAAAAAATAAAATCAAAGCATCAGTATATATTTATCAAGTATAAACTCTTGTTTTTGACATATGAGGACTCACAGATTTTGCTCTTATACATCCCTTGATAATAAACAAAGAACAAGGAAGACATTGAATCCAAAACATTGGGTCCATCAGAGAAAGGAAGAAATGAAAGAAGTAAGTGATAGAATGAGAGCTAATATCTCTAACTGACCAAGGGGTCACCAGGAAACAGCACCCGTATTTCATGAGCGGAAAGTTCTACGATAAGTCTGTCATTTAGTTTGATGCATAATCAGTAGAAGAAACAAACATGGTGACACAGAAATGTGAAGATGGTGGGCGGTAGGCAGTGCTGGCACAAATCTTCAGATGGGGTTAGGATTCAGATATTTTCAACACTTGTTCAAAACAAAAAGTTATGAATGATAAAGAAATCTCTCCAGCAACAAGTCCAGTACAAACTAGTATGGCAGAGTCCATTTCTTTTTATTAAAAACAACCTTTTATATTTTACCTTTTAATTTGTGAAAGTATTATTTTAAAAATATACTTTTTAGGTGTGCCTGGATGGCTCACCTGAGCGACTGACTTTAGCTCAGGTCATGATCTCACGGTTCATGGGTTCGAGCCCCACGTCGGGCTCTGTGCTGACAGCTCAGAGCCTGGAGCCCACTTTAGATTCTGTGTCTCCCTCTCTCTCTGGCTCTCCCCAGTTCATGTTCTGTTTCTCCCTCTGTCTCTCTCTCTCTCTCTCAAAAACATTAATAAACATTAAAAAGAAAATGTGTCCCTCCATATAAAACTTCAACTAAATACAAGGTATTTCCTAACCACTGGCTTCCACATATGGGTCAAAAATCCAGAAACAACACAAGTAAAACCAGCAGCTCAATCAAATAGTGTTTAGCAAGAATTTATTACACATGTAAGAACATTTTGTGAACTGGGAATTTTCAAACCCAAAACTAATAGGAAGCTCAGAGGCAAGGCTTCACAGATGGCTTATAAAATGAGAATAAGGCAATAATTTAATGTTTACAAGGGCTGGTTATTACAGGAGAGGTTCCCAGAAAGCAGAAGATTGGGTAAAAATGATGATCTTATATCATTCTTTTTGAAGCTTTATTTTATTTTGAGAGAGAGAGCATGGGAAAGGGCCAGAGAGAGAGGGGGGCAGAGAAAGAATCCCAAGCAGCCTCCATGCTGTCAGCCCAAAGATGGGGCTCAAACTCATGAACACTTTGCTCATGACCTGAGCCAAAATCAAGGCGCCCCTATCTTATATCATTATAGAAAATGACGTACATTTCTTTCGTGATTTTACAAGAAATGACCTAAGGTGGGGCGCCTGGGAGGCCCAGTCATTTGGGTTTCTGACTTCGGCTCAGGTCGTGATCTCGTGGTTCGTGGGTTTGAGCCCCACGTTGAGCTTTTCACTCTCAGCACAGAGCCTGCTTCAGATCCCGTCTCCCTCTCTCTCCCTCTGCCTTCCCCTTCTCTACTCTCATTCACTCTTTCTCTTTCAAAAATAAATAAACATTAAAAAGTTTAAAAAAAGAAGAAAGAAATAATCTAAGGTGATTTTTGCTTATGTTCATGAATGACACTACATTCAGTTTTGTTATGTGGCTTAAATGGTTTTAGCGGCTCAGGGAATTCTCAAGTTTGGTCTCTGTTATGTATTTTACTTTAACGAGAAAGACAGTGTGAAGAAAATTCTAGAACAAGTGTGATACATGTTAATGGAAGAAGGTTATAATGATAATATTTGGTTTCTGCTTCATGTGGTGGAATCCTCATTACCAGCCTGGAATTTCAGAGCATGTTAGCCCTATTTCCAGACTGAGATGCACATTGTATGCATGTTGTCTTTTGCTTTCCAGATGCTCTTTAGTCTCAGAAAAAAACCGACTTTAACTTTTCATTTACGGTTACCTTGATATTTCATATTGATCTTAATGTTGAGTTACAGCCACAGATTTCCCATTTAAAATTTTACTGAATAAAAGTGTATAAATCCACATGGTAAGATGGGCTTCTCACTTTCTCCTGACAGAAGTGATCACAGTACAGAATTGGCTTATAAGAGAGTGGAAATTTGAGGAGTAGATCAGTCTTTTGGGCATCAAGCCGTACAAAACTGAGTCTACACTTCACCTCATTATGTGGGAGCAATGATAAGTCAAGTCAAAACAGAATAGGGACACTTGGTACTTTCTAGAAACTGGCCAAGTTTACCCTTCTATGCAGGGTATTATTATTATTCAATTTAAAGTACCCTGATCTTTTTTTAAGCCTCATGCCTAAATGTCCAAAAATAAAGACAAACTACTTGATTATGGGTGTCATCTTTTTCTTTTCATTGGTACAATAAATACGTTCGGATCAGGCAGAAAAACTAATTCAGAACATGAACATGCATTTTATCTTTGTTTTAGTCGTGAAATTGAATGCAGATCAAAGAGAAAAAATAGTTTCCTAATTTTGTAGGCTGCTGTCTGCTAAGACAAACCTCCATGCCATCTTTAATATATTGATTTGCAAGGACATACTAAGTCCCAACTATTTGGAGATATGTGTATGGTTAAAATAGATAGTTCACTGCCATTATTAAGTTTTGTTTTCTGTTCTGTGGAAGAAAATCTGCTGATTAACATAAGATTGGTGGGGTTTTTAAATATTTATTTTTTGGGATAGCACAAGCAGGGGAGGAGTAACAGAAGCTAGGAAGAAGGCTCTGTGCTGATAGCCCCCGAATATGGGGCTCAAACTCATGAACTGCGAGATCATGACCTGAGTCTAAGTTGGATGCTCAACTGACTGAGCCATGCAGGTGCCCCATGTTTATTTTTAACTGTTTAATTTTTTACCTCATCTTTCAAGTCATCAGAGAACACACAAGACTACAGCACACATACTGCGTGATGTTGCCAGTTTTTTAAAGTAATTTCAGTTACCAATATGACTTAATGTATTTGTTATTTCCTATAGGTTATTTTTAATGACCTGTGAACACAGGTGATATGCAAACAGAGTAGTATTTCACATTCCCCACAATTTCAGAGATGGTATTCATTGATTCAAAAAAACAGCATTTGCTTATTGTCAAACTATCAGGGAACATGACAGACTGAGGACTTACAGCCTCATAGCTTTGTAAGACCAGCCGGCTGCCTTTCTACAAAGGAAATGAAAGCTGAGATATTGCAGTTTTACTATTAAGTGGTACGTTGGCCCCAGGGAGCAAAGAGTTTTTGTTTGTACAGGAAAATTGCTTGGTAGTGACAGAGATTCATTTCAAACCTTTCATGAAGTTTCATGTGATTTCCCAAGAGATGTCTCCAGGGGTCAAGGAAGAATGGGGAACACAAGCCTGGCCTTCTCCTCTGCTGGAAGGGACGAAAATTAATGTGGGGGGATTTGAGCTGTATCCTTTCCACTCAGGAGAACAAACTTTTGTATTACGAGCTGTCTGCTTTTGAGAGGCTTTTACCCCCACCCACTTATTGCACTGGTGCCACTCTGACAATGCACGCCACCCAGGCCGACTGTAACACGAACTGGTCCCTTTGTATTCTTCATGTAACGCCAGGGTGCGTTTGGTCAGTTACAGGATTGGTGCTGTTTCCAGTATCTACCTCAATGCTGGGCACTAAGTAAATCATCAAATGATTTCTGATAAAAATGTGATAACCTTCAGTGTAAGCTTACAAACACATACAGCAGTTTAATAATTATTTAAAAGAAAAGGGTATAATACATAAAAACTATTAGCAAAGAGAGGCGCCTGGGTGGCTCAGTTGGTTAAGCATCCAGCTCATATTATGATCTCATGGTTCATGGGTTCGAGTCCCACATCGGGCACTGTGTTGATAGCTCAGAGCCTGGAGCCTGTTTCTGATCTGTGTCTCCCTCTCTCTCTGACCTCCCCACCCTTGCTCATGCTGTCTCTCTCTGTCTCTCAAAAATAAATAAAAAACATTAAAAAAAACTACTTGCAAAGAGACTCCTTTCTTAATGGTGTAGACAACAGCTTCTATGAGAAGATTATTTGGACAGATTTTTCATGATCACAGTGCATATTCTTTCACCTGGAATCACATTTCTCAGGATTTATTTGTAGGGTATTCATGGCAGCACTATTTAAAATATTGAAAGGTCATCAATTATTTATATTTAAAGCAAGTATTATATCTAAATACCTTGTAAAAAGTAATTAAATTGAACTATGAGGTTTTGATATAATGATATGCTGTGCAACCGTTAGAAATTAGGAAACAGCTCTGTGCACCTCCTCTCACGGAATCTCTACAAGATAGTGACAGTTGAACAAGTAAGACACAGAAAATTATGTAGTGTGCCCAAATTTGTGAAAACTAACGAAGGAGTGTGAGTTTACACATATTCATACAAATGCACTTGGATTTGCGATCACATGAAATACTCTAGGTTCCCAAGGGAAGTGACCCCTAGAAAGACACCTGAGTGGCCACAGGGTTATGCAATGAGTTGACAAGATTTCCCATTTATTTCTGTGTCATTGCAATGCGTTGCTTTACCAAAAATAACTAAAACTTATTTGAAAATTATTGTAAAAGCAAAAACACAACTTTTAAACGTTGTAATCAATGACTTTCGATTAATTTTTATCAGCGTGCAAGTTTTGTTGTTAAATGTATAGGAATTACTTTGGTGTTTATAGTTTGTTCCATTTGAAACATTTCAGAAATGCACAGGATTGCCGCGCCATTAATTTGAAAAACTCAAATACACCGAGTTCATTGTTAAAAACAACAGAAATAATTCAGGGGGTGAATTAATTTATCTCCCTATAAATATATTTAAACAGAATGAGCAATTGGATTAACATTTTGAATTGTTTAAATTCAATTTGTTTAATAGTTAAATAGCGTTTGTTCTTATTTTAAAAACTTGTGATTCACAACCATTTTAAAAGATCCACCTAAAAAAAGTTTGTTTAAAAATTTCCCTTAAATTGCTATATACAACCAATAATTTGTAATGTTTTCATATTTACTCTCTTAAGTACAATGTCAAGTGCCTTCTGGTTACTTCAGTGAGGCCATTTCAAGTAAAATCACCAAACTATTAGAAAGCCTTACTCTTTATTCTGGAAAAATAAAAAGCATATTCATTTATAATGGTATATAATTTAGGATTATGAATTAAATTAATACAATATGAAAATAGAAACATGGAGAAAAAGAAAGCAATTGTTTATAAGATATAGTTTCAGCTATTACATATAAAAGTAATTCTAGAATTAGGAAAATCATTTAGGAACAACTTCTATAATAATTGATTCAGGTGAATATCATCAACAAATACTAAATACTAAACAACAGAAAGAAAGATGTTTGAAGATGTTATTGAAGGGAGCTGGACATCACCACCATGGCTTATGGACTCAATAAAGGGACACATCACCTGTGGAATGGAAAGAGTGAGGAGTCATTACCTTAACCGGTTCTTCCTAATGGGATGGCATAAAAGGAACAATTACCTGCTATTGCTGAAGAAGCATTGATTAGCAGAGACCTAACCCCAAAGGAAACAGACACACCCAGGATATGAAAACAAAATTAATCAAATACCATGTCCTTGATTTTCAAAAAATGTTGATGCCATGAAAAACACTCTGTAAATTGTTAAATGGGTGTAACAACCAAATATGCCAGGCAAATCTAAATTATGCCTTGTATCAAATCATACCACTCATGCAAATATTAAGTCATAGAAAAAATGTGAACATGGATTTATTGTAGATGATATTGTAAGGTTAATGTTAATTGTCTTTGATAGGATCATGTACTAAGGTTATGTAAAAGTCCTTATGCTAAAGAGATGTAAGCTGAAGTATGTAGGTCTGTAACTTATTTTCAAATACTTACACGCGGTGTTGGGCTACACCCACAGGCACACATATACATACACACACAGGTGTGTGTGTGTGTGTGTGTGTGTGTGTGTGTGTGTGTGTGCATATGCCTATGTTGTTTGATTCCATATGTTTTATTTATAAATATAGTAATTTTGAACGTAAGCATATATCTGTGTCAGTGTCTATACAGATAACTACTATCTCTTTATATATAAAGATATGTAGACAAAGGTGTATCTACCTATTTAAATCTAAATCTAAAGCTCTAGCTATAGCTACTTCCGACCCCACAGTTGCACGACTAGGTATTTATCCAAAGGATACAAAAGTGTTGATTTGAAAAGGCACATATACCCTAATGTTGATAGCAGTGCTACCAGCAATAGCCAAATTATGGAAAGAGCCCAAACGGCCATTGACTGACAACTGGATAAAGAAGATGTGACATATATATATATATATACACACACACACACACGTATATATATATTCCATTGTGTATGTGTGCACCAATACACAATGAAATATTACTTGGTGATCAAAAAGAATGGAATCTTGCTATTTGCAACAGTATGGATAGAACTAGAATGTATTATGCTAAGTGAAATGATTCAGTAAAAGAAAAGATAAATATCGTATAATTTCACTCATATGTGGATTTAAGAAACAAAACAGATAAACATAGGGAAGGGAAGGAAAATAAGATAAAAACAAGGAGGGAAATCATAAGAGACTCTTAAATACAGAGAACAAACTGAGGGTTGCCTGGAGGGATGTTGGGCATAGGATGGGTTAAAGGACTCATGGGCATTAAGGAAGGGACGTGTTGGGATGGGGAGCACTGGGTGTCATATGTGAGTGATGGATCACTAAATCCTACTCCTAAAATCATTATTATGCTATAGGATAATTATCTTGGATTTAAATTAAAAAAATAAATCCCAAGTTTCATTTTTCCAACCACAACTCTGTGTGATTACAAATTCTATGACTGATCTCTTCATGGGTTAAAACATCTTCTAATTTTGGGGCACCTGGGTGGCTCAATCGATTAAGAGTCGAGCTTTTGGTTTTGGCTCAGGTCAAGATCTCACAGTTCATGGTTTCGAGCCCTGCATGTCAGTGCAGAGCATGCTCAGGATTCCCTTTCCGTCTCTCCATGCCCCTTCTTCTCTCAAGTGCACGCTCTCTTACTAAATAAACAAATAAACTTAAAAAAATTATCTATGTTTATAGCAAAATTGGAGAAGAGGAAATGACTAATATGATAGATATACTCCCATTTCCCCTTCTTTAGCCTTCATTTATTCCCCAATATCCCGTATCCAATAATACTGACCTCTGAAGACTATAACACTGGAATTTTTCACACTGAAAAATTACAAGTTGATTTGTATTATAATATAAAGCACAATTACTTTAGTTTTCTGGACATCAGAATCTTGATTATAATTAAAATTATGCTAGCATTCTTGTGATCATAATAATTTGCCAAGTACTGGAGTAAGTGTTTTGCAACTGTCTGATTCTCTGTGTTTCACTATGTCTACAAAACCGGAGCTAGGGTGTTCTGTAGCTACAAATCTTTAGGAAACCACTTAAGAGTTCACTGAAAAAGAGCAAACTCTTCTTGGTGAAATAAAAAGCATGTGCCTTTTGCTTTAGATTAACTCTGATATAACTATGTCTGTTATAAGTTGTAAGGAACGAGATTCTGAAATACAACACTAGTTATCCCTTACCAGAAACAAGTCAGAACCTTAATTCTATGTGACCGAGGCTCTTTATCAATCTGCTTCAAATTCATGTCCTCTCCCACTTGCCTTTATGCACATTCAGTAGCCCCTGGTCATAACCCCTCAGTGTTGTCCTTTCTTTCTATGTTGAGAACAACCATATTTGTAAAGATAAGAACCTCAAGGCTAATTCTGTGCTTAATCCTGCTTAATGTGCTCTATAGATTGTCATCATAAATTGGATTCTAAGGAGATTTTATTACTTTAACACCTTAATTCTGTCAGAAATCTGCTTCACTTGGGAATGGCTGTTCTCACCTATAAATCTGTCCATCTCCAACCTGTGAACAGTAATTGAGATACTGATGGGAAAACAATATTGTGGAATTCTGAATAATATTTCATAGGCTTTGATTTGAGTCCCAATGGCTTTTTGACCTGAGTCATTCACATATTCTGCACTGCCTTATTTTTTTAATCCATAAAATGGGAAATGGAACAATACCCACTTCATAGCCTTGTTGAGATCACATAAATAAACGCTTCTTAAGAACACAGAATTGGACATGGAACGTGGAAATCACCTAACAATGTTACCATTGTTGTTACCAGTAGTAGCGTTACTTGTATCACTGTCCTTATCAAGCAAGTTAATTTCTGAGTGGGATTCGAGATGACATCAGTTTGATTATAGAAGAAACATATGGATGTGGTGACACTGCAACTCCATAAGGAATTTCCCCTCTACACCTCACTAAAAGTATTTAGGATGCTTCCGTAAACACATTATGATATCATGTCTATATTATCAGAGAGTGAATACTGCCTTACAGAATGTAAGCTTGGTCCAATATATATGCACTTATTCAAATATGAATTCTTGCAAAAACAAGACAACCCCATTAATGTACTAAAATAGTACTCATTAGTATTGAGATAATCTTAAGAGAAAAATATTTTAAGTGCTTCATTAGGCACCCTTATATCTATATTTGAAATAGTCTAATGAAATAGTGATTGCCATGTAAATGCATTTTGAATAATGATGCTCAAACACTGGTTCAAACGATTAATATATTTTAAAGAATTTACTGTTTTGGAGGGGGGGTACAAAATAACATACACCTTTCAGTTCATTTGCTACGTGAAGTGAAACCATTAAACTCCTAATTAATGAAAAGGTCAGTACCCAATGAACAAACCAACTTCTATCCCTGAAAGCTGTTTCTTGATCCATCTGCTGATATTAAAACCTTTCAGAACTTCAAACATTTTTCCAACTGTTTCTTTTTTATCCAAGTGAAACATTTTACTAATTTTCAGAATGGTTGCCAAGAGGTTACATCTAAATATCAAATAACTCTCTAATTCCTAACTGCTGAAATTTTAAGGCTAATCATATTTGGGAAAAATAGAATCACTAGACTATAGTACACTCTGTTTTGAACTCCAGCAAAGCAAACCTGGCCTGTTGACATTTAGAGCAGATTATTTTGAATACCTTCTGCTCTACATGACAAGATTGTTTTTGGTAGTAATTATAAAATGTGTAAAATATTTCCAAAGAACTAGGGCATTGCTTTAATTGTCTCCACTTTAGCCTTATCAATTAATTAATTTAGTGGCGGAAGTCCACCAGATCAATACTTTTCATGTTGGCAAGGGTGTCCCACTTTGAATTCTCATGGGATTCAGAATGACGAAGGGTTAATGGCCGGTTTCATAAATATATTCAAATAGTGCAAGTTCCTCCAATTTCCTGCAGGGTAAGAAGCATCACTCTTTACTCAATAGTTTCCATGTCTGCCTAAATTTCTGAACTTGATCATTTGGCTTCAGTAAGCTATTGTATTAGATTACATACATAATTGGCAAGTGACTGATAGTTTGACTTCATAAAACCAAAACATCTTCAAAGTTACAAGGTTGGCATCTAACAGATTGTGCCACTAATGTAACCTTTAGGTTATGAGTCATTTGTTTTGAAGCCAGCAACTCAAAATTATAATAGAAAAATAAATTTCAAGTTTGAAAATATTCAACTATTCAGTCAAATATTGTATATGAACTGTACCAGTTACAAATTTATTACACGTCATAGTCCATACTCTTCTAAAGTTTAAGATCAAATAGAAAGTGGCAATATCAATGTGAACACTTACAAAGGACCCCATTATTATCTGCACTTGGTGTCTGTTCTTCCCACCACACCTGCAATTCATCAATGGAAAGGGACGTTTAGGACATTGTGTCTTCAGAGGTGAAGAGGAAGATTTTAAATTAGTGATGTTTATTTCTTTATAGAAACTGGTTGGCATTCCTGAATACATGTGTTCTTTTCTAACTGGTTCCTATAATACATGGGAAGAAAGCTGAAAGGAAGAAAATGCTTTATAACAGCAAACATTACACTAATAACCAGATACTAGAGATTTGAAGGAATTCATTTTAATTTTCAGGTTGATAGACTGGAATGGGAAATTCTAGGAAGTTTTTCATCACTCATTGAACCAAGGTCGACTTCAGAAAGACGTAATTGAAAATAAGTAGAAAGAGTGGAGAAAACCAGCCACCCCCTCACCTAGAAGCTGTTAGCTGTCCTGGCTACCCTTCTCTTGACTTCATCTCCCTAATGTCCACCAGGAATCTTGTTGATCCAACATTGATGAGTTTATCAGCATTAGGGAGTAAAGGAGACACCCGTAGCAGAAAAAGGGAACTGAAAGGTGATCGTTTTGGGGTTTCAGGGTGTGGACTCAAAGGACTGAAAGTGGCTTCTTCATATTAGGGGAGTTCAATTGGAAAAATGTTGCTACATGATTTCTTGGGTTCTGGGGATGAAGCAATGTCCAAAAGCAAGTCTTAATAAGGAAATTGTTGTTGATAAGCAATCTGTTTGCATGGGTGTTTGGATAAATTGTGTTGCAGAAACTTCCTGAGGGAAACAGTGAAGTTAATCCCTGGTTTCCAGGATTTTCTTCCTGGACAACTGTTTACTAGAACCCAGTGACGTCATGTTGACACACGTGGTCTCCATTCTTGGACGTGGCACTAGGCTGTGTGGACACGGGGGTGGTCTGCTCCCCCTGCCCTCCCCGCCTGTGCAAGGGGTGAGGGGGACACTGTGCTTGCTACTCTCTGTCTCTCTTCATTCCACACGTCAGCATGCAAGCTTTCAAGCTGACATCCTAAATCTCTGTAAATGATAAGTGAGCATGTTCATAGGGCTTTCTTCTGTGCTAATAAAATGTTATACGTGCCGCAAAATGAGAAAAATACCAGCTGCAAATTGAGTTTTATTCTTCTTAACTAAATTATCACTATCACCAAATAATCAGAGAGCCGAGATTTAAGGGAAAATATTCTTTCAAAAGAATAAATGAGATACACCGGAGAAAAACATGCTAGTTGGTGAACAACTCCGGAATCTGTTTAAAGGGACCTGTCTTCAGTGCACGCGAGAGTAGCCAAGTGTCACAGCACAACGTGGGACCACCAGGACCCAGGAAATCCTTCCACGGGCTCTGATGATGAACACCTAGGGTTTTTTTTTTAAATTTTTAATGTTTTATTTATTTTTGATACAGAGAGAGAGACAGAGCATGAGAGGGGGAGGGGCAAAGAGAAGGAGAGCACAGCACAGAGCCTGACGTGGGGCAGGAACACAGGAACGTGAGATCTGACCTGAGCCGAAGTCAGAGGCTTAACCTACCAAGCCACCCAGGCGCCCCGATGAACACCTAGTTTTGTCTGCTCGTGACTTAGTTATAAATGAAGAAACTGAGGCATGAATCTTTAAAAAAATTTTTTAATGTTTATTTATTTCTGAGAGTGAAAAAGAGAATGAGCGGGGGAGGGACAGAGAGAATGGGAGACATAGAATCTGAAGCGGGCTCCAGGTTCTGTGCTGTCAGCACATGACCCAACGTGGGGCTTGAACTCAAAGAACTGGGAGATCATGACCGAAGGCAAAATCAACTGCTCAACTGAGTGAGATACCCAGGCGCCCTAAGGCATGGATCTGAAATATGGCAGAGCAAGAATGAAAGAATGTTTTGGATTTCAACTAGTAACTAGTTGAAATTAGTTAACAAGGAAAAGAATGCAAATGTTTGAAGCTCTTCAATGAACACCACACAATAAGTTTTATTTAACTTGTGCATGAATACAAATTTTTTTCATGTACGTGAGAACAGATTTAAGGCTTTGAGACTAAATATCCTTGACTAGTAAAAATGGATCATTTATTTATTATGGGAAGACAAGATCATTAATAAAAACTAAAAATGTGTCTAATTAAATTTCTAAAAGCTGAAAGTTTACACATATGCCTAGTATAAAATAACAAAATTATATGTATATAAATTCATATGTTTAAATCAAACACCTTTAAATAAAAAATCACCCTCCTAAGACATGCCTACTTAAAAAATAACAATGTAAACACTACCAATTGAAATATCTGGAATGATAAAAACTTGTACTTAGTAGATATTTCATGCTTCATATTTCTTTTTTTTATAAATTTTTAAAAGTTTAATTATTTATTTATTTATTTTGGGGAAAAGAGAAAGAGAGCACACTCAAGCAGGGGAGGAGCTGAGAGAGAGAGAGAGACAGAGAGAGTGAGAATCCCAAACAGAATCTATGCTGTCAGTGCAGAGCCTGATGTGGGGCTCGAACTCACATACCGTGAGGTCATGACCTGAGCAGAAATCAAAAGTCAGACGCTTAACCAACCAAGCCACCCAGGTGCCCACTTCATATTTCAAATCAATGCATTACAAAAACATTCCACTCTGGACCATAGAAGGAATGTCAAGACCAGCACTGCCTTTCGGTAAAAGCCATTATAATGTTCACAACAGTTTTGAGGTGATGAATTTAGAAATTGATAAAAGACATAGTGACAGTAATATATACTTTTTTATATGAACATTAATACTTAATCTAATGTGTGAGTTGATAGCAACAATAATACATATGATATACTTGGGGAAATGGAGGAGATAATTTTAATATTCTTGTATTATTTAAAAAGATAATAGAAATAATGATTCATTTTAACCTCCACTGATTTAAGCACACATATTAAAAATTTAAGAGTACCTACTTTAAGAATCAAGGTAGAGTTTGCAAGTTAAGAACACCACAGGGAATAAAATACAATGTGCAGAATTGTAAACTCAGTTGATCAAAAGAAGCCCGAGAGAGAAATCCTTGGGCAGCCCAGTCAGCTGAGAGTCTGACTCTTGATTTCATCTCAGGACATGATCTCAGAGCCATGAGACTGAGCCCTGTATCCTTTCTGTGCTGGGAACAGAGGCTGCTTAAAATTCCCTCTCTGTCTCTGTCTCTCCCTCTACGCCGCAAGCTGTCAGCCTGGAGCTCGACATGGGGCTCCATCCCATGAGTGACAAGATCATGACCTGAACTGAAATCAAGAGATGGACACTCACCCTACTGAGCCACCCAAAGTGTCCCTGTAGATACTTTTTTAAGTTGGCAAAACTACTTACAGTTATAGAAGATTTAAACAACACACAAATTGAATCTGAACAAACATACATAGAAATGTATACTACCAAAGGAGGAGACATGAATTTTTCCAAAGCATAAACCATTACAAAATTTGCATACACATAGACCATGAATCGTAACCCAAAAAAGGGGGGTGTGTGTTTGGGAGTGCTTGGCTGGCTCAATCAGTAGAGCATGGGACTTTTTTTTTTTTAAAGAACAATTTTTTTGTTCTTTGTTTATTTTTGAGAAACAGAGACAGCGGGAATAGGGGAGGGTCAGAGAGAGAGGGAGACACAGAATCTGCAGCAGGCCCCAGGCTCTGAGCTGTCAGCACAGAGCCCGACGCGGGGCTCCAACCCACGAACTGAGATCATGACCTGAGCCGAAGCCGGACGCTTAACCGACTGAGCCACCCAGACACCCCTTTTTTTTTTTAATGTTTATTTTTGAAGGAGAGAGAGAGACAGAGCATGAGTGGGGGAGGGGCAGAGGGAGAGGGAGATCCAGAATCAAAAGCAGGCTCCAGGCTCTGAGCTGTCAGCACAGAGCCCAACACAGGGCTCAAACCCACGAACTATGAGATCATGATCCGAGTGGAAGTCAGACACTTAACCAACTGAGCCACCCAGGTGCCCCGAGCTTGGGACTCTTGATCTCAGAGTCATGGTCATGACTTCAAGCCCCACACTGGGCATAGAGCTTCCTTTAAAAAAAATTAAAAAAGAAAAATAAATTAAAAAAAAAACAATGGTCATAAAAACAGTTTGATCAGAATGCAATTAGTCAGAAATCAATAACCAAAAGATAAATTTACAACTAAAGATGAAGAGAAAACCAAATCTTAAAGGGTTTTATGAATCAAATAAGAAATGACTAGATAGTATCTCATAAACGCTATCCAAACCTAACCAGACACCAGGCTTGAAACAACTATCGGGATTTTATCTAGTCTGGATCCTAGGTCCTCATAAATTTTCTTCCTCAATTTCCTCAGTTTGAGATACTATTAAGATTCCTTCAAAGTAGTGTTCTCTTTCGTTGCACTAAGTCTAATAAACTTTTTTCTTGATTAACATATTTTTCTGAAAACATGTGGGGGGAGTTCAACATCTGACAGGAAGCATTTCATCTGGGATTATATTAAGATACCTTAGGAATGCCTGCGTGTCTCAGTTTATCAGCTGACTTCGGCGGCTCAGGTCATGATCTCATGGTTCTTGCGTTTTGTGGGTTCAAGCCCCACATCAGGCTCTGTGCTGACAGCTCAGAGCCTGGAGCCTGCTTCGGATTCTGTGATTCCCCTCTTTGCCCCTCCCTGCTCACACTCTGGCTCTCTCTCTCTCTCTGTCAAAAATAATTAAATTAAAAAACATTTTAAAAATATGTAAAACTAAATAAATAAAAGACACCTGAGTAGATGAGAATTGACACATACCTGGATTTCTGCATCTTCCCTGACTTCGGATAAATAAAGTCATATTGTTATTTTTATTGTTTTGCTTAAGGCCAAGACAAGGAATTCAAGTCTTTCTTCCACAAAATAAAACTAAGAGATAATAAAACAAGTATACAACAAACTTCAGTGATGTGGTTAAAGAATCAAGTTATGGAAAGTTAGACTTTTAGGTGCATCT
Source organism: Helogale parvula (assembly GCA_004023845.1). NCBI lineage: Eukaryota > Metazoa > Chordata > Mammalia > Carnivora > Herpestidae > Helogale > Helogale parvula. The sequence continues at coordinate 113,521 of PJEM01004992.1, read as the reverse complement.
GTTTAAATAAAAAAAATAATTCAGGTTTAAAAATAATGATGTGAGTATCTAAGTGAAGTTAGAGAAAAATGCAAAAAGGACAGCATATTCTCATTGGACAAAATGAAGCAAATGATAAAAAGAAATATACGTGACTTAGAAATCAAAAGATATATTAGAAAGAATTAAAAGCCGGCCCTCTACAAGCACTAAACATTTTTCAAAGTAGACATTTTACTTTTACAGATTGAGAAGCAAGTCATCAATGAGAAATATAAATGAAAAGGGGCCGAAGTCTGTCGGCCTGATTTGGGCCTTTTACATAAATGTATTCATCCTTAGATGGAGGCCTCTCCAAGATGTTTCTAAAGTGCACAATTCACTTTCTCTTTCGAGGGTTGCCTGGGTGACTCAGTCAGTTAGACCTCTGACCTCGGCTCAGGTCATGATCTTGTGGATCTGAGCTCTACGTGGGGGTCTGTGCTGACAGCTCAGAGCCTGGAGCCTGCTTCCGATTCTGTGTCTCCCTCTCTCTCTGCCTCTCCCCTGCTTGTGCTGTGTCTGTCTCTCAAAAAATAAATAAACATTAAAAAAATTTTAATTTATCTTTTTAGAGAATGGGGTCAGTTTCCATGGTATAAGAGGGTGGAAAAAAACATGCTTCTTTCCTTTACAGTTTTTCTCCTTTTGTACTGAAATGAAATACAAACCTTAAATTGGCAAAGCGTCTATAATACCTTGTTTATCATTAGGCTTTTCCCTGGTTTAGTTAGGTGTTTTCCCAATTCCAGCTGTGAATTCCCCATTCCCAACATAAAGAATGGAAAGAAATTGGATATTTGGTACAATTATAGTAGATTCCAGGTTTAGTTTTATCACCTACAAGGGTGCGTGGGGGAGGGCATTTTACCTTTAATCCATCTATCATCTATCATCTATGTGTCTATGTATCTATCAATGTATCTATGTATTTATCTATTATCTATCACCTCTCTATCCCTATCTATCTATCATCTATCTATCTATCCATCTATCTATCTATCTATCTATCATCTCTTTATCCCTATCTCTCTCTCTCTATCATCTCTTTATCTCTCTCTCTCTATCTATCTATCTATCATCTCTCTATATCTATCTATCATCTCTCTATCTATCTCTCTATCTCTCTCTCTATCATCTATCTATCATCTCTCTATATCTATCTATCTATCATCTATCATCTCTCTATATCTATCTATCTATCTATCTATCTATCTATCTATCTATCATCTCTTTATCCCTATCTCTCTCTCTCTATCATCTCTTTATCTCTCTCTCTCTCTCTCTATCTATCATCTCTCTATATCTATCTATCATCTCTCTATCTATCTCTCTATCTCTCTCTCTCTATCTATCATCTATCTATCATCTCTCTATATCTATCTATCTATCTATCTATCTATCTATCTATCATCTATCATCTCTCTATATCTATCTATCTATCTATCTATCCATCTATCTATCTATCTATCATCTCTTTATCCCTATCTCTCTCTCTATCATCTCTTTATCTCTCTCTCTCTCTCTCTATCATCTCTCTATATCTATCTATCATCTCTCTATCTATCTCTCTATCTCTCTCTCTATCTATCATCTATCTATCATCTCTCTATATCTATCTATCTATCTATCTATCTATCTATCCATCTATCTATCTATCTATCATCTCTTTATCCCTATCTCTCTCTCTATCATCTCTTTATCTCTCTCTCTCTCTCTATCTATCTATCATCTCTCTATCTATCTCTCTATCTCTCTCTCTATCTATCATCTATCTATCATCTCTCTATATCTATCTATCTATCTATCTATCTATCCATCTATCTATCTATCTATCATCTCTTTATCCCTATCTCTCTCTCTCTATCATCTCTTTATCTCTCTCTCTCTATCATCTCTCTATATCTATCTATCATCTCTCTATCTATCTCTCTATCTCTCTCTCTCTATCTATCATCTATCTATCATCTCTCTATATCTATCTATCTATCTATCTATCTATCTATCTATCTATCTATCTATCTCTTATCCCTTTTTGTTATTTAAACCAAAGATGTAAACACCACAGAAATGAGTAACAAAAGACGCTGTTCGGTACCAGATGTTCAGAGTGACAATAAAGCAGATGTTTTTAACCTCAGTTGACAAGCAACCAGCTCTTACTGTTCACCTACATTTGCTGTTGAAATCACAGCATTTTATTATCTTGAAGAAACTCAGTTTTACTCTTTTCTGTCACAGGGAGCAAAACCCTGGCCTGGTCTCCTTTGGTTCAATGTTCTATTGGTCTGAAAATTTTTTAGACAGACACCCAGATACAATTCCCAGATTATGCTTCATAGAGTTCTGTGATTTACTAGTCATCATCTCTTCAATGATTTAAATACACCTTAAATTTGTATACTGGTAGTCTGGCAGTGTTCAGTGCCCCTTGATGAGATGTAATCCTTCCTTTCTGCAAATGAGTGTGAAAACAAGGTCTTAGTCTTTGATGCACAGGTATTATAAAAACAGCCCTGGGATTGTTTCTGTGGATATATTTAAAAAATCTTTGTAGCCACGTACGGCCTTTGATTTTAATATGCATTTCCTAAATTATGAATGATTTTAAGTACTTTTTCTATATTTTTGAAAGTTTCCAATTTCTTTTTCAACTTTCTGGGAAGTGATTGTTCATCTCCCTAACATCTCTATACAGTATATTTTCTTTTTTTATTATTTTTATGAGTTATTTATAAATTAAGGATAAGAACTCTTTGTCTTATGTTTTTCAAACCTTTCCCAGTGTCTTTGTTTTATTTTGTCATTTTCTGTATATGAAATGTAATTTCTATGGAGACAATTTTAGTGTTCTCTTTTATGAATTTCTTGTCTTCCTGGGAAAGCCACTGACATTCCAGAACAAGAACTACATTTATCCAAGTTATTTCTAGTATTTTGAAGGTTTTATTTTATTTAATTCTAGTTATTTGATTGGATTGCGTATTATTTTGCTGTGAAGTGAGCCCAACTTGTCTGTACAGAGTTTCATAGAGGGGCACCTGGGGGCTCCGTCAGTAAGGCATCCAGCTCCTGATCTCAGCTCCGGGCATGACTTCGCCATTGGTGAGCTAGAGCCCCACGTTGGGCTCTGTGCTGGTAGCGCAGAACCTGCTTGCGATTCTCTTCCCTTCTCTTTCTCTCTGCCCTCCCCAGCTTGCATGTGATCTCTCCCTCCCTCTCTCTCTCAAATAACTAAATAAACTTAAATAGAAAGTTTCATAGTTGTTTTTTTCTGCAGCTAGAAACAAGGGTTATTGAAACCATGGTTCTGCACTGATCTGAAATATTACTTGCAGTCTAGAATACAGTTGTGTGACAGATTTTATTTTCCAGTAATAACCACACCAATCTCTCTCTCCCTCTCTCTCTCCCCACCCTTCCCCCTTCCCTCAACCAAGGCAAAACTTTATCCAAAGGTCCTTTATGTAGTCTGTAAAGGTGCTAAAGCTTCTCCGCTGGCTAACGCACGTTAGGAGTCCTGAGCTCACAAGTTCAGTCCACCCAGCCTACGACCACCAGTGGAGAAGTGGGGAGATCACAGATAAAGAGAGAGATTCCCGAGTGGACTCCGGTGTTCCAGCCCCAGAAGTTTGAATCTTTGCCGTCCAGGAACCAGACAGATGGGGAAGGGCTTGGTCAGGTGACTCCATGCCCAGCCTACGCACCCCCCAGGTCACCCCACGAGGATCCCAGAGAGGCCTCCCCCTCTCAGCCCTGCCCAAATTGCAAAGTGTTATTGGAAATTTTGACCTGGGGTATTTTACGGCAAGAACCAAATGGAACGATTCCCATATATCTTTTATTTCATTTATTCTGCTATATATAATTCATTGATATACATTTTTATTTCCTCCATAGGTAACAGCTTTCAAAAACTTTCTTGAAAAAAATCAAATCAAATGTGATAGAAAAAAATTATCTAGGTTACTTAAAATATCTTGGATTTGTTCTGTCTTTTTTTCCTGCTTGCTGTTTCTTCCAGAAGACTGAATTAGTTAATATCCTCAAGCAGAAAACAAAAACTGCCACAACAAAATACAAGAAACAAACCCTATTTAGTTAATTGTTTCCCTACTGAGTGTTAAGAAGAATTAAGAGATAATTGTTAGTTTCATTTCATTAGCTCTAAAAGTTATGCTTTAAAATTTATTTACATCTTTTTTTGATTCAAATAAAAAATTACATTTTGTTTATGTAAGTTGTTCCAATATAGACTATTTTCTGGCAATAAGAGATCTCAATAAATTTAGCTATCATTATAGGCTTGTAGCTTTTTCTTTTATTGTGCAAGACAATCTTTATTTTCTATAGTTCTTTTATTGCTGTAATGTAAATAGAATTCTCTAAATGTTTATTTATTTATTTTGAGAGAGAGAGAAAGCGCTCTAGCAACCTGGGGAGGATCAGGGAGAGAGGGAGAGAGAATCCCAAGCAGGCTCTGTGCTAACACCTCAGAGCCACACACAGGGCTCAGACTCACCCATGGTGCGATCTGACCTGAGCTGAAATCAAAGTCAGACCCTGAACCAAATGAGCCACCCAGGCGCCCCAAGATGTTTAATTCAATTATATTTTTAAGAAGTTATTTTATTTTTACGATTGATTTTTGCACTTTAATTTTATATCTAGGCACCTGATTACATTGTCTTTCCATTTATAATATTTTAGATGATTCTATCTAGGCTTCTAGTTATAAAATCAAGACATATAGAGCAATAAACCATTCTTTTCTTTCAAAAAAAGGTAATATCTGTTGCCACTCTGTAAAAATACCATTGTTCTCATTAGTATCCCTTGCTCCCTGGCAGTAACAAGGGCAGCAAGGTGTTCTAGGCAGCGGGCTTGCTCAACTCTGGACTTGCACAGCCTCTTGAAATAAAAGCTCGTTATTTTCCAGCCTGGGTCTCCTTACTAGACACCAGCAGTGTTAGAAGGTGAGGCAGTGTGGTGTGCACACCGCGTTGCTTGTACTGGCTCTGAAAATCCGACATGAATAAGGAGGAGCCTGTAGAGACCCAAGCTGATCCCAGCACTTAGGCTCCGTGGGCTGTTGACCCACAACGCCCTCCCTGGTCCACTGCAAGGGCCCTTCACCAGGTTCCAGAGTCCAGCTCCAGCAGGTCCAGGGCTCCCTGAAGGATGGATGGTGTCAGTGAAAGGGAGTGAGAGAGTCTCGGCTTCTTTCTGATTAGGCATCTCTGCACTGACCTGAGAGGCAGCTTTATTTATTGAAAAGTGTATGGGCAGAGTGGCAATTGCCTTAGACAATGATTTCTGATGACAAATTTCTTTGGTATGTAAAAATTTCCCAGAACATAGATTGGTAGAAGACTCATGCATTATCTTTATCAGTAGTGATTGATGTGAGTGACTTAGATGCTTATCACATGGGGAAGGAAGGTATCTTCAGCATTCAAATATGAGACAATGTTTTCAGCACAGCAAAGGCGAGAGTTAGTTCTTTTGTGAGCAGGGGTCAATAGCCTGTTTTCTAGGGGAAGAAAAACAGGTTTCTTGGGAAATGTAATATTTGCTCCTACAATCACAAAAGAAGAAATTCCTATCATAAGTTCCTTCCTAAGGTGCAATCAGCATTTCAGGGCCAGATTAAGGGGATAAGTCACTCCTGATACCAGTCAACAGGGTACCTTGGGGGTTGGTGCTCAAGCAAGAATCATTGAACCGGGGGTAGACATGGGTCGCCATCTGATGGCAGGAGGCCTTGCAAACACGCCTTAACCTCACAAGGAGTTTTCTCAACTATAGTGAATTCAGAAAATGGCTCCCAGCAACCAGGTTCTCTGGTCCTTCTTCACGGCAGTCACACAGAATGTGTCCCGCGTCACGACAGTCACCTTCTCAATCGCCTCACTTGAGGGAGGTTCTATTTCTACCTGAGCTGCGAAAGGTAGAGAACCACACCCCTGTGGTCCCACCACACCCCCACCTGCCCAGTTCCCTGATCTCTGGTCACAGCACGGTGGCAGGTGCAGACAGAGAGGACTGTCTTTCTCTCGATGCTACGTTTTCATTAAGTTTTCCCTCCTTGCCTTTCAAGCACTAATCTTCATTTAATTATCTTCTTTTTTTTTTCAAAGTGTGATTCAAATAAAAGTGTAGCTTATATAAATGTGAATATACCTACATACTGTAATTTCTCACTTGTTATTTTTATGTTCCTACAGTAAACGTCTTAGTTTTTTATAATTTCCTCCACTTACTAGGTGCTGACGGTGGGAATTACTTTAAGAGCATGATTTAATTTGATTCATTCAACAATCAAAAAGTTGATACTATTATTAAACCCATTTTCCAGATGAAGAAGGTGAAGGATGGAGAGATTAAGTATTGTGTAACAGGTTAAGGGGGGAAGTGTGGGTTCTCAGGCAGACTGATAGCAGAAGGAACAGACACACACTCTCCACATTTTCTTGTCCCCGGAGAGTCCTTGTGGGGTGTGGTAGGAGATGGAATTTGTCAAATGCATTTTGGAAATTTATTGAAATGATCCTCTTTAATCTTAATGCATAATAATGAATACATATGTCTGTTTATGTTGAGGAATCTTTGCATTCCGGGGATAAGCTATAATTTGTCAGCTTTTAATAAAGGTTGAATTCACATTATAATATTTTATTTACAGTTTTTGTATTGCTATTTACCATTGTGATTTTCTGGAGGATTATTTTTGTGCTTTCTTTATCCAGCTTAAGTGCTTGAATTTTTCTGGCTTGGTAAAACCAATTAAAGTTTATTGGCCCTCCTATTCTCACTTTTATTTCATTTATTTATTTTTTAAATGTTTGTTAAGTTTTATTTTAAGAAAAATGTAGAGAGAGAGGGAGGCACAGAATCCAAAGCAGGCTCTAGGCGCAGAGCTGTCAGCACAGAGCCTGACACGGGGTTTGAACTCACAAACCATGAGATCATGACCTGAGCTGAAGTCAGCCGCTCAACTGACTGAGCCACCCATGATCCCCATATTCTCACTTTTAAAGAAGCATCTAAATTATTTCTACCATAAGCTGTGTCTTTAATTAGATTCAAGACCCCCTAAAGGGCAGTGTTTTGTGTGTATGTTCATGCCGCTGCTGTTACCTTCAGCAACAGTGATTGTTAGGATTTAGAAAAAAGAAGTTTTCAATTGTCTTTAGGAACAGGGGGTCATGCTTGTTTGGGGGTGTGTGTGTGTGCGTGTGTGTGTGTGTGCGTGTGTGTGTGTGTGCGTGTGTGCCAGTGGTAGGAGCAGGAGTTACTTTACCTTGATTTTTAAACCCCAACTTAACCAAACTCTGGCTGTGGAATTAATTTAAGCCTCAGATATTGTGGGGAGATTAGTATTTAGCACGGTGTCAACTGGTAATAAACAGTGAGTATTCGCTGCAATATAATGTTCATTAAGTGTACAAATTCTAGTGCTTTGGGAAAGACTGATATTCACGTTAAGTGTCTTGCCTTTCTTTTTTATTTTTGTATTTGTTTCATTTTGTGATTTATCCCTTAGTAGCGGTGGACTAAATGAAAAGTGGGATTATTTAGATGATTATAGTCTTTGTTTTAGGTGAGTCTGCATTCAAAATCATTTTTTTAAGGATTTATACTTTTTATTTATTTATTTATCTATCTATTTATTTATTTATTTATTTATTTATTTATTTATTTATTTTAATGTTTTACTCATGTTTGAGAGAGAGACAATGTGAGCAGGGAAGGGTCAGAGAGAGAGGGAGACACAGAATCTGAAGACAGGCTCCATGTTCTGAGCTGTCAGCACAGAGCCCGACGCAGGGCTCAACCCCATGGGCCGTGAGATCATGACCTGAGCCGAAGTTGGATGCTTAATTGACTGAGCAATCTAGGCGCCCAAGGATTGATACTTTTTAGATGATCTCCAACATTGATACACTGCAGATAATTCCTACCTAAAAAATATTTTTTTTAAAGAAGGAATATTTTTTACAGATCACCTGTAAAAGAATGGATTGCTTTAAATTCGTATTGCTTCTTTGAAATGATTTGTGGATCTTTTCATATCAGACAATAAAATATTTAATAAATTCTGTGAAGTGTTGATATATATGTTTAAAATATTAGCCAATAGTATTTTTACAGAATAATTTCTCCTTGAATTTGGTATATCACGAGTTTTCATTTTTCTGGGATAAATGCCAGGAACTACAGTTTCTGGGTTGAGTGGTAGTCACATGTGTTTTGTCTGTTTGTTGTTAGAAACTGAGAAGGCGTTTTCCATAGTGGCTGCATCATTTTACACTCAGGATAGCAACATATGAGTGGGCAGTGTCCCCACATCAGTGTTTGGTATTGCCACAATTTTTCATGTTAGCCACTCTGATAGATGTGTAGTAATATATCACTCTGGTCTTAATTTCTGTTTTCATACGAGGTAATGATTTTTAGTATTTTCCCATGTGTCTCTGTGCTCTGTATCTCCTGTGAAATGCCTGTTTATGACTTTGGCTCACCTTCTGATTGGATTTTGTTTTACAGTTGAATTTTGGAGGTGTTTTCCCCCATATTCAAATGGAAGTCCTTTGTCCCACATGTGGTTTACAAGTGGTGTCTCCAAGTCTGTAGGTTGCAGGTCCCAATCATAATCACGATTAACTTTGATTAAATCCAATATGTCATTTTTTCACTTTGCGAATCATGTTTTTGGCATCCTTTGCCTATGTACCTTCTCTCCATCTTTTAAAGTCTTCTTAAGTTTGTATCATATTTGACATTCAGGCTTTTTGGTGATGTAGTGGGAGGAATAGGGAGAAATATTCTGGTCCATGGTCTCATTATAACAACATTCTAGTATTTTATTATTACAACAGTGGAAGTCATTTTCATACTATTTCAAACTATTTGTTTATTGATTTTAGATGATCGTCACTTATTTATCATGTTACAAAGTCTTTTGATTCTTCTGCATGTTTAACATTCGTCATTTTATGTGTGTTCTATCCACTTCAACGTTTTAGTTTATTTCCTAGTTGGTGTTTTGGAATTAGGGATGATATAAATTTAGAAAAGTGGTAGGAAAGATCTTTCTATTCTTCTCATAGGAGATCTTTCTGAGGCGTGATAGACTGATTGGGCAGCAAGAAGGCCTCTGTCTGAAAGTGATTCTGTTTACTCTGGTCATCTGAATGTTGCATTAGGAATTTGAGCCTCTGATTCCTCAACTACTGAATGGAATAATAATGTTATTATAGGGAGAAGGGACTTTTCCATCTATTTCACTAATACATGCTTGTATGACCCCATCCTGGCTGCCTTCTAATCGAGCATAAGATAGAGTCTAACTCGATTATTTAGAGCTCAGACAATATTTTGGCAGCAATTATTAGTGCTTGACGTCCTTCTGTCTTAAAAAACCCAAACTCCTCTTCTTTGCTCTTTCTCTATTTTGAGGTTAGATCCAGGCAGAGTCTAGAAGCTTGGGGAAAGCCAAATATGGGAACCATGCTTCTAGTAGGTTCTCTGTAGCTGGTGCATCAGTGTACTTTAGGTTCCTTTTGGAGTTTGTTCATCTCACTCTTCTCTCTCTCTCTGTGTGTGTGTGTGTGTGTGTGTGTGTGTGTGTGTGTGTGTGTCGGTCTCTCTGTCTCTGTCTGTGTCTCTCTTCCTCTCTCAACCTAAGGGGTAAGGCTCCCTGCTTACCACTGGAGAGAAGGACATGTAGAAGAATGTTCTACTTACACAGTGATCACTTACTGTAAAGGGAAGATCTAAGTCAATACTGATGTTCAGAGGTGTTGTTTATTTTCTGAAGGATCTGTGTACATTCTGATACCATCAGAAACTGGGTTATCTCATATTTAATTAGAATAAATCAACAGTTTTCTCTCTGCTTCATGCAGACATCTAGAGCAGAGATTATAAAATGAACAAAATCAGAGTTGGTTGCAATTTAGAATGTTATCATCCATGGAAGGTCAAGTCTTAATTATCTCATCTATGATGTTTTGTTTTCTTTCTGATTATGACTAGTGAACGGTGAAGCATTTAGATTGTTTTATTTTCTTCTAGTATTGCTTTTCTATTTTGGCAGCCTGTGTTCCTTTTTCTATATAACTCCAATTGAACTTGATTTTTAAAATTTATTTATTTGAGTGAGAGAGTGAGTGAGAGAGCATGCACATGTGCACCATGGGGGAGGGGCAAGAGAGAGAGAGGGAGAGAAAGAATCCTAAGCAGGCTCTGGACTGTAGCTTACTGCTGGAGTCCAGCTTCAGCAGGCCCAGGGCTCCTTGAAGTATGAATGTTGTCAGCGAAAGAGAGATGGAGAGAGTCTCAGTTTCTTTATGATCACCAGACAGGCAACTCTGCACTGACCTGCGAGCCAGCTTTATTTATGGAAAAAATGTATGGGGCCAGCACAGAAGTGACATTTGCCTTAGACAATGATTTCTGATGGCACATTCTTCGGCATGTAAAAATTTCCCAGCACATAGATTGGTGGAAGACTCCTGCATAATCTTTATCAATAGTGATTGAGGTAGGTGACCAGATGCTTATCACATGGGGAAGGAAGGGATCTTCAGCATTCAAATACAAGGCAAAGTTTTTAGCATAGCAAAGGCAAAAGTTAGTTCTTTTGTGAGCAGGGGTCAATAGCCTGTTTTCTTGAGGGGAAGAAAAATGGGTTTCTCAGGAAATGTAATATTTGCTCCCATAAACACAAAAGAAGAAATTCCTACAATAAGTTCCTTCACAAGGTACGATATGCATATTTTAGAATGAGACAAGTCACTCCAGATACCAGTCAACAAGGTGCCTTGGGGGTTGGTGCTCAAGCAAAGATAATTGAGTGGGTGTAGATGTCGGTCACCATCTGACCTCAAAAGGCTTTGCAGACTCACCTTACCTCACAAGTTTTCTCAACTTTAGTGAATTCAGAAATGGCTCCCAACAGCATACAGCCCAATGCAGGGCTAGAGCTCACGAACCATGAGATCACGACCTGAGCTAAAAATCAAGAATTGGATGCATAACCAACTGAGACACCCAGGAGCCCCTGAACTTGATTTTTAACTGTTAAAATGATGCTAAGACATGTCCAAAAATTTTTAATTGCTAATATTTATTAAAATAGTTCCTTGTCACAACTTATATTCATATAAGATTCAAATTTTTTAAAATGGTGAAGAGTTGAATGTTTATTCTAATAACTTCTGTTTTTATTATCCTGCAGCTTGAAAGCATTTCCATACTGTATCTCTGCCTAGTCACATGGGTACCCCATAAAGTAACCCAAGGGTTAAGAATAACCCACTCAAGATATTCTTACTGACATTATGCCACTGATTTGAATGCAAACTTTAAACACACAGGTGTTGGGCTGTCGACAGTTACACATTTTTGATTGATGACTACATTACAATGCTATTGTATAAGAAATCTCTCCAGACAGGCATTCGCCTTGTGTGATAGATCTAGACTCACCGGTGAATACAAGTTTTTAAAAGGTGGCATGGCTGTTCGTCGTTTACGTGCTAACATTGTCATTCCAACAATCTCTTCAAGGACTATTGGTTACTCCATACTCTGTGGCTTGTACCCTGAAAAGTATATCAATGTCCAATTAAACTTCCTCCCACCTTAAAATACAGTAGCTGCATCCTTGAAAATTGCACATTGATTAGCTCATTTCCTCCTCCCTCTGGAGTGTTCTGCCTTGTGCTGCATCTGTAGGCGAGTCTCCTTGCTCGGAAGCATGGACTTCATTCTGTGTGCTTTCTAAAGCCAATGGAGGGACCGCTGATCTGCAGCCAAATCGAATTGTTAGGTTTCATTTGCTCAGGAGCTGCGCACACCTGCTTCCTGCCAATAATATTCTCACCATATACAACTTGACTCTGAAAAGGAATAAACACTGATGTCCCACCAAATTCTTCACTGACTTGTCTCTGCCATTTTCTGAATTCTCCATTTTTGATAACACTTACTTTCTTTTTTTTTTTAATTAATGTTTATTTATTTTTGAGAGAGAGGGACAGAGACAGAGTGTGAGTAGGGGAAGGGCAGAAAGAGAGGGAGACACAGAATCTGAAGCAGGCTCCAGGCTCTGAGCTGTCAACACAGAGCTGGATACAGGGCTTGAACTCCTAAAACATGAGATCATGACCTGAACCTGAGTTGGTCGCTTACCCCACTGAGCCATCCAGGCACACCAATGCCTCCTTTCAATCTAATCCTTCCCTATATTCCTTCTTTAATGATGGCCTCTTCCCAGAGTTTAGAAAGGCCACATAGTACGACTAATGTCTTAGCTCTTCCCGAGTTCTGCGTTGCCAGAGAAAACCACCCTGAGGTCCCTCTGACACATAATTCTTCGCAGGATAAAAGTCCAAATCATTTTTATTCAGATTTCCTATCTCTCACAAGCTCTGTAAGAGTCTCTGTTCCTTCCAACTGCACACATTTCGTGCTTTGCCAACTTTCACATTCTGCGTGGTGCCCCCCATTTAATGCTTCAAAACACTGACAATTTTTAATGGCTGTGTTTTCATGTTTTTATATTATCTTTAATCCCATAAATTCCAGCCTTACCTAGGCCCTGGCAACCCAAAATCGGATTCTTTTTGTTTTTTTCCAAATTAGGATTATTTCAACTATAGATACATAATACAATGATAGGCTCACTTGTATTGTGGTTAAAAAAAAAAAAAAGTCCAAAACCCCAACCCTTATAACACGGGCTTATTTCTTCCTCGAGCCGCAAGTCCGTGGTAGGTCGGCCATGGTTCTCCTTAATCTCCTTCATCCAGGGGCCATCATTGTCTTTATTTTTTCTCATTCATAAGCTTTTCTAAGATCCTTCTCCCTATAAAAAAGTACACTCATACTTTCTCTCTCCCAAACACCTCCAAAAATTTCATCAACAATTCTTCTTCATCTGATATTTCCTGCCCATTTCTAATGACTTTACTCCTTCTAGTATTTTAGTAATTCTTTCATGTACAATCCTACTTGATGAGTTCACACCCCACTCTCAAGCTGTAATGTGTTGAAAAGCACTTGTGTGTCTGAGTGCATGCTATAGACACTAAGATTAGAGAAATGAATATGGAAACTTAGTTTCTAGAGTGTGAGAAATTAGGAAGAACCTTTCAACAAACTACCTCGATGTGTGCTTTTGAAGCACTGATAGGAAAGGTTTTGATTTCCTGGAGAAAAGAATTTAATACAAGTAAGTTCCAGTTACGTATATTGACCAGAGTCAACGAGGCTGAGAAAGGTAAAAGAAAAAAAGTACAGATGCTTTGAGATAATATAGATTTTGTTGTAGGACATATTTATGAATTGGTCACTCTATTTGTTTGGAGTCTTGATGTCTTTAACACTTTGGTTGTTACAATGGATTTTTGGATATTGACCATTGTACGTCCTCAAAGAGAATGTTGCTCTGTTTTATTCCTCAGATCAGTTATAGTCAGGTTTGTCCTTATGTTTTCCCATCAGAAAATCAGGTTTTCTTGACTTCTGTGATTAGATTAACACATTCTAAACATAGCTGCTGTTTTCTATTTATACATGTGACTACTTTAGTATCTTTTCCCATCTCAAAAATTATAAAAGCTATAAGCTTAAAAGACATATCAATATTTAACTGTCAGTCAAGAGCTGAGCATACAGTAGCTTCCTGATAAAGATTTTTGATTAAGTGAATCAGTTCAAAGTATTTTTGAAGGTATTACTGTGTAGATATTAATCTTTCAAGAGGCGCATAGTACAGATAAATGATTCAGGCATATTTAACCTCCAGTTGAAATAACATTTCTAATAGCTGAAAAATTAAAATAAATGATTTTCCATTTAAGCTTTGCTGATTGTGTGCTAATTGTGAGATCCATTTTGATACCACTATACATTATTAAAAGGCCTAGCACATATATTCAGGTAGCTGTGCTATGAAAGCCAAGGCATTTTAAATTGCAAACAATAGCAAATCTTACTTGAACGATAGAATGGAAGGTACTGACTCATGAAATCAAGAAATACAGGTATAAGGTTTATTCTTCTAAGGTTTGTACACGTAGGTCCAAACAACATACACTGTGATTGGAAACTTAATGTCTACCCATTGATATTGTTATGCCCAGATTTCAATATCGTCCCCCTAAAACCAGAGACCGCCATGGAGACCAAGTCACACATGCAAAAGCAAAAGACTTTACTACGGGCTTAAGCTCGGGCTCACAGACTTCACCAGTGCAGTGGATCCATGCTGAGAGCCCTGAACAAAGGTGGGTAGGGCTTTTATGGGTTTTAGGAAGGGGGAGTTATAAGAAATTGTGACACAGGTACAGTGATCCAATCATTATCACATAACATAATTGGCAGTAACTTTAACCATACACATTGCTTAGAGTGTTCGTTACTTTTGTCGGGACTCAATCACAACATTTAGAGTATTAACCAATCACAGAGTGGACCCAGGACCCTCATGTAGGATGTAACTATCCTTAAGCAATAAGTGATTATCTATAGCTTCTATCTCTAGGCCTGCCCATAGGAATGTTAAACACTTTTGCTTCTGATTGGGTGTTACTAGGGTGGTCCCTGGTTGAGCAATCTGTGCCCTTTTATTGTCTAATGATTCTGAGAAACCGACACTTAGGCTTCCAAGGTCAGAGGGGAAACTTGAAGCCTGTCATGGAGTCAGTTTGGTTCAGACCTGCATCCTTACAATATCTATCTATTTACTTATCTATTTTCTATCTATCTATCTATCATCTATCTATCTATCTATCATCTATCAACTGTCTAATCTCTATCATCTATCTATCATATATTTATCAATCATCTATCTAATCTTTATCATCTATCTATCATCTATCTTTCTGTCATCTATCTATCCTCTCTTCTCTCTTTGCCCTTCCTCCACTGTTCTCTATTTTCTTCTCTTCCCTCTCTGTCCTCTCTCTTTAGACTTCCCTGTCCAAAGGCCTGGCTTTATTCTCAGTCAGGGTCCCAAAAGTGGCCCCTGAAAATTCCCACCTTACCTACTTCTCACTTAGCAATGCAAGATCAATGATGCATCTTTTTCTACATAGCAGTAGCAAAATCCTCTGGTAAAATTTTCTTTGACTCATGTTGTTGTGTCACATACCAACTTCTGATTCAATCGCTGAAGTGACCAGCTGGGATGTGGGACCATGGGAGTGAGAGCAGCCCCCTCTAAACTGTGATTCAGAATGGGAGGCAAGTGGTTTTCAAAGTGGTTGCTAAGGAAGCAAACTTAAGTGGGGGCCATAGACAAGTAAAGCTGGTGAGAGGTGGGTTCAGTTCTACTCTGAGTGGTTTCATTCCGGGACCTCACCACAGACAACTAGCCTTATTCATATGCTTAGTGGGAAAAATGCCTCACAAAATGACCCCTTTGACTTCTGTAACATTTTTGTTTTAAAATATGTTTGTTTCTCTCTCTGCAACAGAACTAAGATTCTGCTATACCTTTTACTTCACATTCTCTGAATCCAAATGTCAGGATTTGGAGAGTAGTTTTCTATTAAGCATACAATAATTTTATGGCATTTACCCTTGCTTTTCTATAGTCATTGCCCTGAAGTGCTTGCGTATCTTTTTCTTACCCAGAGTCAACATCAATATAAACTACTGCCTCTCATATCCAAATGCTGTATTAGTCTACCCCTTCTTCTAAAAATAGAGCATCACTCGGAACAAATTGTAATATATCGATAACTATTGCATTTCATTAATCATTTATTTCCTTTTATTAACTAACTTAAAGAGATATTAAAAACTCAAACATAATAGGAACAGAAGTGCAGTGGAGGATATAAAGAAACACCTCGTCATCTTTATATCCTAGTCACACGTGATTTAGCTGAAGGCAGAGTCAAATAGTACTGTCAGTAAACAATGCCTCACATCTAACTCAGCATGTGATCAGGGACAAGCAGATCATGCAATTTACAGGAATTTAGATCATCATGAAAGAGTGGTTACTGGAGTGTCCAAGTGAAGTGGAATCTTAAAAAACGGAATGTAGTTTAGACGTTAGTGGGATGCAGGAGGAAAATTTCTACAATTTTCTCTGCCCTTTAGAAGTTAGTGGGAAGCAAGAGAAAAATGTTTAATTTTGCCTGTTTCTTATCAAAATGGAAAATTTCTTGCCACAGAGAATTTTATCTTGATGATAATACAAAATACTCAAGAGTCTGGTTGACTTTATGTTTTGCTTAGCTCATCCGATCATGTTGTTTTTACAAATCACTAAGCAGATCTGACTAAGGAGCAAGAACACATGAGCCATTAAATACACTATTCTATTTTTTAGACTGATACAGAGTTAGGCCAACATAATACTTCAAAGTGTATTCAAACATATGAACTATAGTTAGTTTTGTTTCTAACTGTTAGTAAAGATGATTGAGGTGATAAGAATAATCGTTGATAATGGCTAATACTGATAAGCATTATTTTCAGCCTTTTGTTTTTATTAATTCATTGACTTATTTATTTATTAAATTGCTATTATCTGGAAAGATTTAAAAATTGATAATAATGTTTTCATGAGAGTATTGATTCTGATGTTATTGCGTCCTAGAGTTTTTTTTTTATTTATTGTATAAGTTTGATAAATAAAATATCTTTTCATGTCTATTTTGTAAAACAAGTCTGTATTTCAGCTAGGTACAGGAGCTGCTCAATCTTTAAAATAATAAAAAAAAAAGACCAAAAATTTTTATTTTGAAAGATTATCTTTCATTGCCTAACTGACTTTGGGCAAATACTGAATTGCTTATTTTTGGTTTTATTTTCATTTTGTTTCATGTTATTTAAGTATTTTGCAAAACTAGTTGTATCACTTTTCAGTAAATTCTTTTTTTTTAATGTTTATTATTTTTGATAGAGAAAGACAGAGATCAAGCAAGGGAGGGACAGAGAGAGAGGGAGTCAGAATTGGAAGCCGGCTTCAGGCACTGAGTGGCCAGCGCAGAGCCCAACATGGGGCTCGAACTCACAGACCTAGAGATCATGACCTGAGCTAAAGTTGGCCACTTAAACAACTGAACCACCCAAGTGCCCCAAGACATATCACATTTCAAAGAGAATTTCTTGGAGTTTCTAGAGTCAAGTGGGATTTTGCAAACTAACATTTCACATAAAAACTTACAGAAGCATAAGGAAATGCTTTTTTTTTAATAACTTTTTAAAAGATCTTACCTTATAATTTATCAAGTAAAATATAATTGTTTCACTGATCAATTTGCTGTTAACACTTTAACTTCCTAAATTTTGAATTAAATAATTTGGCTTTATATCAATTGAATACAAAAGAAACAAATAAAAAATCATATCAAATGATCTGTTAGGTTAGGGATGCATATTTTTGTTCTGTATGGAGGAACTTAGTATCTTAACTGGCCTCCTGTTAATTAATCATACATTCCTCCTTGAAAATGGTATAAAGAAATTATACAATATGTGTATTCAATAAAACAAATGTAATTTGTAAAAATGTGTATAAATGCCCCATTTTCTTAAAATATAAGTGATTGTAATCACCCTATTGGTCTTGTCATCTGTTAGGTACAATTTTGTGCAGGTGACACAGCCTCTCACTGACTAATGTTTATCACCTATAGGATGAGATTAGTAAAAACACCTATCATATTTTTTTCATGAGATTAAATGAAATTATATATCAGTACACTGAGGAAAATGCAAGGTTCATGCATACAGCCTATATGTTTAGATGTTATTTTCATGATCTTTAGTAGTACAATAACAATTATATTGTGTAGTTTCATATACATAATAGGATATTATTTGATAGGGATTATAATTGGACTATGAATATGTTGCACAAAGTCTTGTATTTTCAGGTAATGAAAATAAGTCATAATTTTTTACATGATTTGATTTTGTTTGATTTGTAAACTAATGACCCATCTGAAATCCTGACTTCCAGGATTTCTTTGGAAATTTACTATGGATATATAAGCCTCATACTATTTAGGATGTTAGCACCAGTGAGATCATAGCTAAAATCAAAATAATGTCTTATTATCCACTTACATGATTTGCTTTGTGTACATTTGTTATATAATTTATAAAGTTTTTCTCCTATGGATACTTTTTAAAGATGTTTCTAATACACTATCTCATAAGTTTTATGCAACTTTGTCCATCAATGCCAAGAAATAAAATCTATAACTACATTACCTCTGGACACGATGTTACAGAATAGTCCTTGAAGAAGGCATATTCAAGGAGCATGACAACCAATTAAGATAAAATATGAGAAGAAGGGAAACCCTGTCATCAATGTCACGGCCCAGTTGACCTCATAATACCCTGGAGTGTTCCCAATATCATCTGCGGCACGGACAGACCTGGAGAAGACGGCCAGCGTGATTCTCAGTGTCCCTGGAACAGGTATAAATGAACAAGTAAATATGTTCCATTTAGCTTTCCATCTTGCCAACAACACGGAAACCGTTTCCAGCAGCTTGACTAACCCTTAGACCGGGTTCTCCTTGCCTCCAGGCCCTGACCTCCCTTTTCTGAGAGCATTTACTTTAGAGAACTTGTAAATTCTTCCTCTGTGCCCTTGCAATGAAAATCTTTAAAAAATTTTCTAGGGCGCCTGGGGGCTCAGTTGGATGAGTGTCCAAATACGGCTCAGGTCGTGATCTCAAGGTCCGCGGGTTCGAGCCAGTGTAGAGAAATGTGCTGACAGCTCGGAGCCTGGAGCCTGCTTCAGATTCTGTATCTCCCTGTCTCTCTGCCCCTCCCCTGCTCAAGCTCTGTCTCTCAAAAGTAAATAAATGTCAAAAAATTTTTTAAAAATTTTTGCCAGCTTTCAGAACCAGGGAATGTTTTTCTCAGAGACCAGGCGGGCTACCCTTTGAAATGTCATCATCAAGAAGGAAGATGGCGTGCTCATCTTAGTCTGTGCGTAGGAGCCTAAGTTTGATGAACACCATGCTCCAACTTGTAAAACTACCTTCTGTGATGGACTCTGGGAGAGATTCCTTTTCCTTTGAGTAGAAAACACAGATGGCCTAAGATTCCCCTACCCTCGCTCTTAAAAACTACATGGCTTTTTTCTTTCTTTCTTTCTTTCTTTTTCTTTCTTTCTTTCTTTCTTTCTTTCTTTCTTTCTTTCTCTCTTTCTTTCTTCTCTCTCTCTCTCTCTCTCTCTCTCTCTCTCTCTCTCTCTCTCTCTCCCTCTCTCTCCCTCTCTCTCTCTCTCTCTCTCTCTCTCTCTCTCTCTCTCCCAGGGAATTTCAGCCAGACTGAGTTCTGGTCTCCCATATTGCAATGGCCCCGAGTGAAGTCTTCCTTGTCTCTTTAAATTTGCTTGGTGCAACTTTTTGCTTTGATAATATCCTCTGCCTCTTTTCCTCTTTCTTCCTGCCTCTGTCGCCATCTACACAGGTCATCTGTTACTTGTCCAGATGGAGTCTGCTTCTATTTTCTTATTAGTGTTTTCACATGGTCTTTTTAGAAATAAGAAAATAACAGGTTAGCTTTCTTTAGAGGCCTGCTAATTCTAAAAATGTACAGATATTTATTTATCTTAAATTTTTAAGTCATACCTTAGAAATAATTTCCAACTTACAGAAGCTACAATAGTACAATATATATCTGAACATTTTTAACCCAAATTCTTCAGCTGTTAGCCTTTTGTCTTATTGTTTTATCACTTGTTCTCTTTATACATATTTTTTCCCTCTGAGCTTGTCATTTGTCTTTTGACTCTTTATGATATTTTCTCCCAGCAATTGTTTTCATGTAAAATGTATCAATTTTTTTGTTTTATATCATGTTTAGGAAGACTTTTTCCACTTTGACCTTTCTATGGAAGAACTTACCTCTTTTTTCTGTTAAAACTTGTGTCATGTTTCACATTTAAATTATCAATAAATTTCAAGTTCACTTGTGCATTTCAGGTGAGGAATGGATCTCATTATATTTTTCCCCCCAAATACCTATCTGATTTTCTTAGGATCGTGGATAAGAGGTTCTTATTTCTCCCAGTATTTTGACAGATCACTTTCAGCATATACTTTATTTCTGTGTCTATTTGCATAATTTTTAATCTTCTCCATTGGCCTGGGGTCTATACACCTGTGCCAAACTCTTTCTTAAAAGGACTTTGAAGTATATTTTAACATCTCCTGAGTTAATCAGTTTTCAAGTGCTTCCTCTTCCATTCTTTCCTTGATATTCTCATGTATTTTTTTGCCATATGAATTTCAGTATCAACTTCTGTTGCTCAATCAAATTATTGGCATTTTCTCTGGAATCTTATTGAATGCATAAATCAACTTCTGAGATATGACTTCTTCTTGATCTTGAGACATATCTTTTGCTTTTAAAGGGCACAATTTATACTTGCTTAAAAATAGAGTAAAATACTAGGAGTTTTTTAGTATGAGATCAGGATGACAAACAGAAACTAAGACGTTATCAACTTGTAGATTAGATCTCTAGGAACACATAATAGTCATTAATTACAAAAGGGTTAGTAATTATGGTCAACTCTCTAGGTTTTCTTAACCTTGAAAGAGAGTAAATAACTTCCACTGCTGTTTAACATGATTAAGAGGGAAAATTCTAACTAATACATTTGTTTTGATTTCAGTATGTCCCCACCTTGGTAAAGGAAGCTTTGGTTGTGTGTTTGTTCTTACACACATGCACCTGTGTGTGTGTGTGTGTGTGTGTGTGTGTGTGTGTGTGTGTGTGTTGGTGCCAGATACTTCACCAAATGCTATGCATGGACAATAATCGTTGCATAAAAATAGAAAAAGAAATTCATGGAGCACCTAGGTGGCTCAGTTGGTTGAGCATCTAACTTCCACTCAGGTCATTATTTCACAATATGTGTATTTGAGCCCTACATTGGGCTCTGTGCTAACAGGTTGGAGTCTGGAACCTGCCTCAGCTTCTGTGTCTCCCCCTCTCCCTGTCCCTTGCCTGCTCACACTCTGTCTCTCATTCTCTCAGAAATAAATAAAAACTTTTTAAGAAATGGAAAGGAAACTTTTTTCAGGCAGTGTCTTTTCTAGAAGGTGAGGTCTATATCAATCAAGTAAGTGTAAAATTGTGACTTTCCTGAAACAGTGACCTTTGATCTAAGATGCAGCAGAGGAGTAGGAGATAAATGGGGTGAAAAGCAAGGGATAGAGTTCTGGTCAGGGTGAAGGCAAATGGAAGCAGGAAGAAAATGGAGGCCAGAATGCCTGGAGAGAGTGGCTGGAGAGGCGAGAGGAGGCAGCAGCAGCCAGACGAGGCGGATGTGCATGGCTCCAGTTGTCCCTCAGGAAAGGACGCCATTACATGGAATGAGTTCAGGGGAAGAGAGTGAAGACAGTCATCTGTAACCACATATTTAAATATTGGAATAATCATTTTGGCTCTTTTGTAAAGGACTGTTCAGACAAGGAAGACGTTGGGCACAGAGAGTGCAGTTTGGTCATTGCTGCTGTTGTCCAGAGAGAGGTGGCAGCTTGACACAGAGTTGTGGTGAGGGAAGTGTGACTGGCACTTAGGGAGTTTTTTAAATTAATTAATTAATTAATTAATTTTTGATGAAATGGACACAGCTTTGGTGAATTGGAAATAATGAGGCACAGCCCTTGTTTGGTCTTATGGCTTGAAAGGACTGCCGGGCGCAGGCCTGAGGGACAGGACAGGAGAGCCCGCGGGGGCTGGAGGGCAGAGCATCACAGCTGGGGGCGCTCCAGGGCGAGAAACTTCAGGCAAGAGGTTAGATATATGAGTTTGGAACTCAAAGGCCATGCCCAGGTTGTTTCTAAAGTAGACTCCTCTCATATTTATGAGGTTATAGGTCTGCTCATTTTAAATGTTAATGGAGTTTGTAGGAGAACCTTTCTATCCACATGTGCTCGGTCATCAACGATCTTTCTCTTTCTGGAGACCTGTATTCTGAGTCTCTTGGCAAATATGGGAACAATGTACCCAGAGATTCATAGAAGAAGGTTTTCCAGTTAGACTTATCTGATGGCCTGAAGATTAGAGAAGTATAGAGAAGAAACAGAAGCATAAATGTCTGTTTAGCAATACATGACGAGGTCATGGCAGACCTTCAACAAGTTACCTTGGGACACAAGTGAGCCGGTAGAGTTTGCAAGATAGGGATTAGATGAGATGATGCCTGAGCTCTTCCTGCATTTTCATATTCTAGAAAGACATTATTTCTGGTGTTCTCCAAATGTGTCCCCCACGCACACACACTTTGTATCTTAAATTTCAACTTAAATTATAGCATAGTCTGGCATAGCAACTGATAGAGGAATCTTTCTTATAACATTTTCTGTTATTCATTTACATAATATGGAAATTATTGAGATTGCTTCAGAGCACCAATTTCTACCCTCCTGGGTCTGTGAGGATATATAATGTTCTCAAAGGCAAAATTTCCCCAGAGGACAGTGCCTCATCACTGTGCTTTAGAAGCTGTTAGGATCTCCTGAATCATAAAATGTGATTTTTAAAAAAAAAGATAAGACACTATTTTTTTGTAGGTGATAATTTGTTTTAAGTATCATAGAATTATTACTTTTATTATTCATATTGGTTTACCCACAATAAATTAATAACACATTTAATAAATTAAAATTTTATTTATTACATTTCTATAAGATTAGGAACAAAAGTAGTATACCTCTGATCCCAACATATTGTGAGGCAAGACCTCATACAAATATATTTATGAAAAACTGTGATCTGTAAGAATTTTTCTCAATCCTTTTTCTCTAAGTATTACAGACATATTTTGAATTAAGCATTACCAAATCTCATCAATGTCTTGTTCGTCTCCCCATATAAATTTACAAATAGCGTTTGCCTTAATGTAACAGAAATTTTATAAAGGGAAATGAAACACCTAAGTATTTAGTTTATATACCGTGTTTGGTATGTACCCTACATTTTCCAGAACTATCATATTTCTATTAATGTATGACACTCATTGGATAGTCACCTGGTCACTAAATTGCATTATGTTTAGTTTTGTGTTCTGCTGTGCTCAGTATGTAATGGGTGTACAATGGATACTTGGAGATTGCAGTACATAGAATTGGGCTGGGATTATTTCCCTGTCCTCCCACTGACCAGCCCCAGCCCGGCTGGAGCACCAACTGTCCACCCTGGGAAACGCTAGAAGAGAAGATGCGGAAGAAACAACACCGCTTGCTCTCAAGGTCCCTTCAAGAAGTTTGTCTCCCTGTGCCCACCGATCCAAAGCTATTATATCCCAAACTCTGGCCTGTCCTGACCTGCTTTAAAATCATGCACGGGAGGCCTAACACCCTGTGAACAGCTCCCTGAACTCTGGCACCCTGCAAACAGCTCTGGGAAGTGGGATTCTTCCATACCACTAAGAACATTTTCATGATCCACACCTTTCTCTGGTGATCTTTTGAGAAATTAGTGGTTAGTTATTCTGGATAGTCCACTAAGATCAGACAGAGACATCTTTTTTTTTTTTTTAAGTTTATTTATTTTGAGAGAGTGGGGGAAGGGCGGAGAGAGAGGGAGAGAGAGTCCCAAGCAGGTTCCGCTCTGCCAGTGCAAAGCCACCAGGGATTAGTGTCAGTCAGGACAATGAGGAATTGCCCTCACTCCTTGGGAGAACTTGGTATCAACAGCACAGTTCATTCGAGAAGCGCATCAGAGAGACGTCATATCCTCACAATAAGAGAACTCTCTCCCTTTAATTCTTTCCCCCTTTGCTTTCCTGTTCCTTTATTATTTTCCTTTAATCTTAGGGAACAGAACAGAGACTGATTATGATTTGGAGGAATGGCTTTGGCCTCTGTAACTTAGGGCTTACACCCAAGAGTCCTTGAACGTTTTTGATATGCGGACACATACGTTTATTTATATTTAAACGATTTATGTGTATTCTCAAAAATAAGAAAATATTTGAGCAGGTAAAAGTGACTATTTTGGGCACAGAAACAATGGTATGTTTGATTCTCTCATTTTATTACCATATAAAAATAATATCAGTCTGATGTAAAAGACCTTGGTTTAATTTCTCCTGATTAATTTAAGCTTTTACAATTCAGACTTTATTTCTGTGGGTCTAGTAAATTCTTATTATACTCTCAGATTGTTCAGCATTACAACAATTTAAAAATGTGCTTCACTGAATCAAAGTGTAAAATTAAATATCTCCTAAAGCAGTTGATCTTGGGGTGCCTGGGTGGCTCAGTCAGTTGGGCATCCGACATCAGTTCAGGTCATGATCTCACGGTTCGTGGGTTTGAGCCCCGCATCAGGCTCTGTGCTGAGAGCTGGAGCCTGTCTTCTGTTTCTGTGTCTCCCTTTCTCTCTGATCCTCCCCTCTTCTGTCTTTCTCAAAAAGTATATAAAACATTAAAAAACATTTTTTAAAGGAGTTGATCTTATAGTAAGTGTTTATAATCCTTTAGATATAAAGGCCATATGTGTTAGATTAAATTATAATTTCTAGATCTCTATTCAACTTCAAGACTGTAAAATAGTATTAAGTTATAATAATTAATACAACAAATCTTTAGACACCTAGACAAATTCTAACAAGAAAAAATATATAAACACTGGTGGCAATAATTTTTAGGTCTTTGCTGCTTATTTTTAGACAGAACAGTTACAGATTAACATGATGTGAAATGTCATAAAATGATAACACTATTCTCACACACACACACACACACATCCAGATGTTCATTTGAGCCTTAACAGTTGTTAAAGTGATATAAAATATATGTTCATAAAAAAACCCTAGACTATTCTTGTTTCCTATCTTCTAGTTTTCTTTTCTGTTGTTTACTTTGGTTAAAGTTGGTAAAAGTATAAATGGTTAAAATAATATTAGATATGATGTTTACAGAAGTATTTATATGTCTACAAGAGAATCAATATGGTTGGTTTCTAAGGGAACCTTACAGCTTATTTAAGTAGTAAATTCAATGAGAATTGATTTAATGTGTTAAAGTTAATGCTTTAGGTTAAAGTTCAAAGCTACATTTTCCTCTATCTATGTATATTAAACTTGTGTGCGTCAAAAACACATACATTTAGGGGCGCCTGAGTGGCTCAGTTGGTTAAGCCTCCGACTTCGGCTCAGGTCAGATCTCACGTTTGTGAGTTCGAGCCCCGCATCAGGCTCTGGGCTGACAGCTAGCTCAGAGCCTGGAGCCTGCTTCCGGTTCTGTGTCTCCTTCTCTCTCTGCCCCTCCCCCTCTCATGCTCTGTCTTTCTCTGTATCAAAAATAAATTTTAAAACATTAAAAAAAACACACACATTTAAAGTATATTGAGATCAATTTAAAGGAACGGAGTGCTTGCCTCAAGAAATACTTACTTGTTCCTGGAATATAAGATGGTGGGCCAATTAAAATAAGTCTCAAGTAAGCGATGTGTGTGGAGCCATGATTCTACTCAAGATGCCGCTCTGTGCTCTGGTTTCACATACTAAATTCTGCCTGATTCCACTCCCCACCCCTCGACCCTACAAGCTCCACCTCCCAACTGCCTGCCCAGCGTCCCATCCACACAGATTCTTTTTCCACGCTTTCTCACCTTGAGAAACCACTAAAATTATTCAGGTGGTGTCCTCCCATTTTGTAGCAAATCTAATAAACACTTCTATTTGACGAACAATTTTATCTGATAGTCTTTCGTGAATCCTAAAGTTAGTAGTCATGAGAATAATCACACCAAATACGATTTAAATGATACTTACAAAGAAGAACTCTATGGAAGACATTGACAAGAATTGTCTGAAAGGTAATAGTATTCTGAAGTTTGAGTTTCATAGAATTTTAACCTCAATAATGTCTTTAAGATACTTCTAACATACCATGCATTAAGACGGTGTAGAGAACTATCTCTCATTGAGACAATACCTCAATGATATGAAAAGAGAAAGGGTAGAGTTCTGCTTGAAAATATAATTTAAAAATATAATGTGACTTCTCTGTTACTGACAGATTAGGTGTGAATGTAATTTTTTACTTTTTCTTCTTACAAAGACTGAACCGAAAGCGAGGTCATTCAGCGGCACATCTGCCATATGCCAGGGGTGTGACAGAATGAGAACAGTTAAAGCCCAAATTAAAGTGTCTCATGGAGTCTCCCAAGTGATTCTGGAATGGAGAAAAATAAAAGCCAAGGTCAGAAAAATGTCACCATTTGAACAGCTTGTCAAGGAGCCTCCAAGGCAATGTGTCCGAATGACTTCCCCGTACATAACGTGACTTCCTTAAGGAAGAGAATACAAGGTAAATGTGCTTCATTAAGCTTATCAGGGATTGAAGATACATCTTTCTCTATTTCCTCTGGGAAGAAAGGGTTGGCTTTCTGTCTCAGCTTTTTTTCTATTCTCCACACTTTTGAGACAGAGATCAAGACATTGTCTATTATGACTTCAAACGGGTTTCAAAATTTGGCTTAGGGCTTTAGGGACAAAGGGTAGGTGCTATGGTGTGAACCTGCTAGGTCTCCTCCAGCCCTCTCTGCGGGCCTGCTCAATCCAGGAAGTTGTTCCTCAGACAGGCTCCCCTTCCAGACACACTCGTCAGCCACCTGCTTGCTCGTAGGTCGGTTTTCTACTTCTGCCCATGTTTTGGTATTAAGCATGTCAATCTAAACTGTTGATTTCCAAAATTTGTGAGAATTGTGGTCACAAAGTCTTAATATATGTCTTAAATATGGGATTCAGTCATCTTGGGGTTAATTGCTTAAATGTTTGTAACAGAATGAAGACAAAAAGAAAGTTTTTATAATAACTGAGGGACTGGGTGATACGCACATCATTTACCGATCAGGACACACAAGTGCACACACATCCTGTCCAACTCGCTGAGACAGAAACTGACAAGGTGCGAAAGTGCTGTGCGTTTCAACAGGGAGCCAAGTAGACCTTGGACTCCACGGCTACACGTCCACTAAAGTCTACCCGGACAGACAGTTAAAGCCTCGTGTCTGGGCTACTCAAGCTTAGTCTTCCATAAAACTGCCTTAATTTAGTTGCCGTGGAAAGCCATGATTTTGTATTTTTATCAAAGGCTATTATACAAAACGGCCACATGAAGCAGATTTCCCTATCTTCAGCAAAATGGCAGGTGAAGACATCACTCATTATACTCATGTCTCTTTTAAGATTTTGCGCAATAAACTTCGTAACATTTAATGCCAGATGTATCTACTTAACATGTAACACACACATAACACACGCACAAACAGAGTCTGGTTTTCATGTTTGTTTTTTGAACGAAAACCACATAAAACCATAGTTTAGTTTTATCTTATCTACTCGGAAAAGCAAATGAAACTGAATTATTTTTTCTTGTTGGTTCTTAATACTATGTTCCCTAATTCCACTTTATTGTTTTCACTTTAATTTGCTCAGCTTTATGTGTGCGCCGTAAACAAATGTAAATATTTTAGAAGTTTCCAAGTAACCAATAAATTTTCAGAGGCTCAGTTTAAATGGGTAACAGTGACACATCCACGTTACAGATTTACTTGTGGGTCAAGAGGCTGAAGACTAAAGACTTTAATTAACTTGCCCACACTCTGAGGGGCTGGGAGAGCCCTGAGGTGTCTGTCCAAGTACATCTGGTATTTCCCCTAGAGAGGGAAAGAGGTCAAACACCCTGTTTTATTTTATTTTTTAATATTGTTTTAAAGTTTATTTCTTTATTTTGAGAAAGAGGATGAGCAAGGGAGGGACAGAGAGTGAGAGGGAGAAAGAGAGAATCCCAAGCAGGCTCCACACCATCAGCATAGAGCCCAACACAGAGCTTCAACTCATGAACTTGAGTGAAATCATGACTTGAGCTGAAACCAAGAATCAGATGCTTAACCTAGTGAGCTACCCAGGTGCTCCAAGCACCCACCTTTAAATTATCTTCTTACGGTTGGGGCGCTTGGGTGGCTCAGTCATTTGGGCATCCGACTTCGGCTCAGGTCATGCATGATCTTCCAGGTTGTGAGTTTGAGCCCCACATGGGTTTTCTACATGAGGCAGATCCTGATCCTCTGCCCCCTTCTCTCTCTGCTCCTCTCCTGCTCTCAAAAATAAACATTTAAAAAGCAAAACTATCTCCCTATATCTCCCTACTCTCTCAGTGCCTAAAGTTGTTTGCTATATCCAATTGGGTTTTGGAGGCTTTCTCTATCTTAAGTGTATATTCCACCATGTGGAGGACTTGTGCTAGAAGGTTCAGCTGTCAGTGAGGCCCTGGGGAGGAAATAGGTATTGAAAGCTATGTGGGACAGAAGGTACATCTACTTCGAAAAGGGATTTTCTAGTGTTTGTCCCTCAGTGGCTTGCAAACCACACACACACACACACACACACACACACACACACACACACATTCTTGAAATTATTTTTCATACCTATGCTATTAATACTGTGATTTTTTTCTAAAACACTTTTTATGAGAATAAAATAGAAACCATTCAAAAGCATTGATCTAGAAGTATCACTGCGAATGAAAACAAAACTCACTGTTACAGATTCTACTGTGAATGATGATGAAGGGTTTGTAACTAACTGCAGGTGATCAGTATCACTGATGGTAAATTCCAATATGCAGTTATTAGAGAGATTTATAGAGATTTCCCTGTGGTGTAATCTATTCTATACAATACAGGAAAGGTTGAAAATATGCATTGTCCCAAAGGGGAAATGTAAAGAAAAACTAAGAAGAGACACCTGTTGGGGCACCTGGGTGTCCGATTCTTGGTTTCCACTGAGGTCATGATCTTATGTTTTGTGGGTTTGAGCCCTACACCTGGCTCCCTGCTGTCAGTGTGGATTCTGCTTGGGACTCTCTCTCTCTCCCCCTTTCTCTGGTCATCCCCTACTTGTACTCTTTCTCTCTCACAATAAATATTTTTTTAAAGAAGGGACGTCTACCTTTTGGCCCTAGGCACTCATGAAATTTTGTGTTACCTGAAACATTAAAAAAAGAAACAACCTATTTCCGGGTTGTGATCAAGGACCGGAGAGCCAGTTGTCTGGGGAATGGAACAGAGATGACTGGCATGTCTTACGTCTTCCCCAAACACAAGGGACGTGTCCATTATGACGGCAGTCACCAAAGCAATGACAACATTGACGAATGTGTAAAATTTAAGAAGGTAAAAGAAATTGATAGTGAAGAAAAGGAAGATGTAATATTATAACTACCAAATGAAGTGATGTTCAGACCATCCCCAAAGAAATGAAAGCATGTCAGCAGATTTGAATTTCAATGAGCTAAGAGCTATCTGCTACTACAAGAAAACTGCATTTTCTGCCTGATGCACAGAGCACGGGACTGGTGCTGGGCTTGGAAGCCTGCACAGAGGAGAGATGACTCTGTAAAATGCAAATGAATCAACGCTGGGGAGAAATCAACAAGGCTATTGAAAGGATCCCAAATACAATTCATACATTTTTAATTTAGAAAAGAAAATCTGGGCATATTCATATAAAAAGTAGGTGAAACTATGCATTGAAGGAAATCTATTGTTTCTTGTACATTCATATTCTAAAACACAGTATTTGGAGAAACAGGTGAATTAAAAATTGAAGCCACGTTGTATTTCAACTGGGAAAGAATTGGAAAATATGAGTGGGGATTTTTTTTTTCCATTTTATTCATCACCACTGTATCTCTGACACCTGGTACAGCCCCTGGCATATTAAAGGTACAAATAGAAAAGATTTGTAGAATGAATGAAAGAAAGAATGAACCAATCAATCAGTTAATTGTTGTGTTGGATGGGACCATGAGGAAAAGTTAAAAATGTGTATCATTGCTGGTTATTTAAGTGGGAAGTCATAGTGGCACTGATCTGGGCAAAGACTTTAATTTTCTCTTAGTGTTTGCTTTATCATACAAAACACAGGGGATTTGTTAGGAGGAAATCCTCTTCTTCTCTCCATGCTAAGACCACTACTCTTAATTCCCTGTCAACCTAAGCCACTGTCAGTTGGCCAGCTCCTCAGGAGCTCCCAGATGTAATCTGAAACTGGCCGCCATACTTGGAGGGCAGGTAGAGACCAAAGAAAGAGACAGGCCATCCCAGGTTGGTAGATGGCAGGCTTAATGAACAGGGGAGCTTACATACAAGACAGGTCTCTGGTGCCTGAAAGATGAGTACATCTCTGCACCACCCACCGCATCGTGAACATTTATGAGGTCTTAACTGGATCTGCTCCTGTACACGGTCCATACGGTCTCAACACCACATCACGATCTCTAGCTCTGTAGTTAGGGCAGCTTCTGGGAGCATGGAACACAAGGAGAACCCATATTCCAAACACAGGGAAAGGGCCGTTAGAAGCCTCCAGCATTTCAGGTCAAGCTCATGGGTGAACCAGTGATTGCATCTTCTCGATGAGATTCCCCAAACCTACCTCCTCTGACACACCGTGGGGCAGTCACTCATCTGACGAGTCAGCATTTGGAACATCAAACAGGTGCTACTTACTACTCAGCAGGGATGCAAACCTGAACATAGTAATAGTCCTGTCCACCGATCTTTCCCGGCCACTGGAGTCATTTCCCGGGCCTTGCTTCAAATCTCTGTAGGAACAGCATGGACACGAAGATGGAGGGAAGTATGGAAGTCCTACTTAGGGTTCCAACCAGAGCCACAAGTTCAGATCAGCTTTACCAGTGTGAGGATGAGTCAGTCATGTCCTTGCCTTTGGGAGCATCACCAGAAGATGGTGTTCGTCAGAGTGATTCAAGGGAGCTCTGGGCCCCTCCCTGGCCAGTGGACCATATTACGCATTAGTTAAACCACACCCTGATGGCTAACAAAGATCTTTCCAAAACATGTATGTTACTGACCGTTCCTTTTTCATATAATATGCTCCTGAATTAAGCACTTCTGTATCATAAGGAAGTGGGCTCATCAACCAACAAACAAAACAACAGGATGGGTTTCTCCTTTTATTTTTTTTATTTATTCTTAAAATTTTTTAACATTTGTTTATTTTTGAGAGACAGACAGAGGCAGAGTAGGAGCGAGTAGGAGCAGAGAGAGACACACACACAGAATCCAAAGCAGGCTCCAGGCTCTGGACTGTCAGCTCAGAGCTAGATGCAGGGTTCGAACTCAGGAGCTGTGAGATCATGACCTGAGCCAAAGTTGGACGCTTAACCAACTGAGCCCTTGCCTCTCTTTGAACATGTGAAAAGCTAAAGAACTATTTATAAATCAGGCACCTTAGTACATGGGGAGACTTCTCCCCTCAAAGTATGGAAAATATAACACTTGCTTTAAAAAAATCACAAGAATCAGGAAAAATAACAGATTTACAGATTTAATGATAACAAATTGAAATTTGTTCTGGGTTTTCCTGCAAGTGTTGAAAAATATTACAACAGTGTGTGGAAGGGCCCTGTGGTAGCCTCAAGCAGCAGATGGTTTGGACGACAGCATTTTCAAACATAAACAGTGGCCCTTCTGTCTCTTTCTCCCCTTCCCTCTCTAGTTAGTGGTCCAGTCTGCTTATCTGAGAATGTGTCATACGGTGGGGACAAAGTTGGGGACAGAAGGAACTGACACGATGTATGAAAAGTCCCCTCACCTATGCAAGCTCTGGGGAAAATGTAATATTCCTTTATATATTATGAGTGAGATAGCAAATAAACCCAGAATATCGCACTCCCCTCTGGAATAAACTCCTTGCGAATGAAGTAGATTCTTCTCCAGCTCCTCAGTTTACACAAAGGGCCTTGGGAGGTGGCAGTTGCGTGGGGAGTTCAGCGGGACCCCTGGCTTGGTGGGCAGGACAGGGTGCTCCCGGACCTGGAGATCTTCCATCAGACAGACTCTGAACGGCCTGAGCCGTGCTGGAGAGGGACCTCGGGCCACTTGGTTCTCGTGTGAACGGACAGTACCTGAGTTGCATTGAAGTGTCCCAGCGTGCCACGTGATGTGAGGGAGGCTTAACCCCTCCAAATAGGAGGCTGTGACCTTCCCAGAAAGCCCCTCCCACTCGCCCCTGCAGTCTTGCCCTTCTCACACACTGCCACCTTCAGAGACTCAGGACAGGAGACAGCCACCTGCTGCTGTGCTCCCGGGAGACTCCGGCTCCGAGCGCATTCTGGAAACACCGTGAGGCAAGGGCCTGACTCATCAGGGTCAGAGAATGAGCCACGAAACAGACACGGTGTCTCCATCGGCACCACCTTCTGTGCTCAAATCCAAGCAATCAGATTTGCAGAAAATACTTAAGAAAGACTACTGAATTTTGAACTTTTATATACCTTTATATACCTAACACTAAAATAACTATGGCCCTAAAATGCCCCCAACTTTGAAATTTAGATTTTAGATTTCTTACTGAACTGGTGACAAAAATAATTCGGATGCTGAATATTAAAATAACTCATTCATCAAGGCGCTATTTTGTCAAGTTCTAAGTTTTTATAACGTTCTAAATGCCAAATCTTTACTCTTTATTTTCGGTTGTATTACAAATACAACTGTATTCTTTTAGGTGATTACCCTCTTGTGTGTTTCTAATAATTGTGAGTTTATTCATTGAAGGGAGGAAAATGCAAAAACATTAATTTTCTTCTCAAAGGATACTTGTGGATTTAAGAACAAGGAACAGATAATCTCTTTGAAATCTTTAAAGATGCAAATCCAAATCAACCTCATTTGTAAAGTCTTGATTAATTGGATGCATTTGTTGAGGGATAAAGCATCAGGATGAAGTATTATAGAATAGAGTTTTAGCATATGTGTATAAACCGGAGTTCTAAAACATCAGAATCACCTAAGGACCTAAGAAAAGGTAGAGTTCCTTAGTCCCCACACCAAAAGCCCTAAAAAAAAGTCAAAGATGTATCAGAAACATGTATATGTGTATGTATGTGTGTATGTAGTGTTGGTGTGATCCCTCTTTCATTGGTGATTTTATCTATTTGAATCACCTCTCTCTTCTTTTTGATAAACCCAAAAGTCAGGGTTTATCAATTTTGTTTATTCTTTCCAAAAAAACAGCTCTTAGTTTTATTGATCTGTTTGTTTTGTTTGTTTGAGTCTATGTAATTTATTTCTGCTCCAATCTTTATTATTCTCCTTCTTCTGCTGACTTCGGGCTGTATTTGCTGCTGCTCCTTTAGCTATAAGGTTAGGTTGTATATTTGGGACTTTTCTTGCTTCTTAAGATAGGCCTGGACTGCAATGTATTTTCTTCTTAGGACGGCATTTGTTGCCCCCAAAGGGTCTGTTCTGTCATATTCTTGTTTTCATTTGCTTCTATGTATTTTAAAAAATTTTTTGTCAGTTTCCTGGTTAACCCTTTCATCCTTTGCAGGCTGTTCTTTAACTTCCTTGTATTTGAGGCCTTTCCAAATTTCTTTTTTTGTTTTTGTGGTTGGTTTCAAGTTTTATAGCATTGTGGTCAGGAAATATGCACGATATGATCTCAGTCTTTGTGTACTTGTTGAGGGCTGATGTGTGACCCAGATGGGATCCACATGAGAGAATGTTCCATGGGCCCTTGAGAAGAATGTGTATTCTGCTGCTTTAGGATGAAATGTTCTGAATAGATCTGTAAGTCCATGTGGTCCAGTGTGTCATTCAGAGTCATTGTTTACTTGTTGATTTTCTGTTTAGATCACCTGTCCATTGATGTAAGTGGAGTACTAAATTCTCCTACAATTATAGTATTACTATCAGTAAGCTTACTTATGTTTATGATTAATTGATTTATATATTTGGGTGTTTCAAGTTGGGGGCATGAATATTTACAATTATTAGTGCTTCTGGGTGAATAGACCCTTGTGTGTGTGTGTGTGTGTGTGTGTGTGTGTGTGTGTGTCTGTGTGTGTGTTTGTATACATCTATACATATGTATGTATACACACACATGTATATAAATTCTAGCAAGGTTTTAAGCTTGTGAATCACTAGCATAGAATAAATTACAATAATCCAATTAAGAAATCATCTGCCAGTTGATATGTAACAGAAAATAAGATAATCTCAAATGAGGAGAAAGTGTAATGAATCGTGTTTGCACACTGGTTTCCTCAAATACATTCATGCTCATGGAAAAATATCTTCTAATAATAAATGTAGCCATGCAAACATAGAACACCGTTACAGCATTTTACTGAGCACTACTGTTAAGGGGAACAAAGGCAAGAGAAATGTAGATAAAATTAAATTTTCTTACAGCTTGCAGCGGATTGATGAATGGCTGAGACATGCAGAGTGAGACATTCTTCAAAGGACTCGTGGCTGCCTTAATGTTGACATTTTGCTAGAGACTTAAAGCGACCTGAGTCTGACAGCAGCCAGACCTCCAGGATCCTGGGAGTCTTCTTTAACACGGAAATCCCTTGTGAGACCTTCTTTATCTCTATCTCCCCAACTTAAAAGCACATAATCAATCACTCCTTACAATCCCAGTGCAGCTCTTTCTGTCCACAGGTCTTGTCCCCATGCTCTAATAAAACTACCTTTTTGCACTGAAAATGTCTTAAGAACTTTTTCTTGACTGTTCACTAGTGACTCCACATCACCTACTACAAGCAACTTTGCTATGTATTTGTGTATTTTTTTAAAAAATTAATGTTTTTTTAAAATTTATTTTTGAGAGAGAGAGAGACAGAGAGAGAGGCAGAGAGAGAGAGAGAGAGAGAAACAGTTGTAAGCAGGGGAGGGTCAGAGAGAGAGGGAGACACAGAATCTGAAGACAGGCTCCAGGGTCTGAGCTAGCTGTCAGCAGAGAGCCTGACTCAGGGCTCAAACCCACAACCGTGAGATCATGACCTGAGCTGAAGCCGAACACTCAACCGACTGAGCCACCCAGATGCCCCTATATATGTGTATTTTTAAATATCCATATATATTTTTTTATCATTTCAGCAAATTGGTTCAGAGTTAAATGATGTATTCTTCAAAGCCAGTGCCATGAAGACATAACTTAATCCTGAATAATTTATATTATGCTACTTATAACAAAAATAATTGAAGAGAAAACATAAGGTTCTTCATTCTTTTATTCTAGATTCTATGTAAACTAGGAAAGAAGAGAAAGAAGTAGACTTAATTTATGTAGTATGTTTACTTATTATGGTCATCGGAGATACAGCAGAGAACAGAGGAGAAATAATCCTTAGGTCAGAAATTTTACATTCTATAAATTAATAATAAACAACAAAGGTACTCTATGCTGTTATGTGTTATGTGGAAATAACAGAAAGGCTGTGTTCAGTCAAGGACTGAGGAAATATTTCAGGTTGGGTGGTCTGAGGACACTCTTAGAAGGTGGCACTGTAATCGAATCTGAGGGTAATTCAGGCTAAAGGGTTTTATAGACCTCTTTTCATTTAGAACTTACATATACAAATAAGTCTTGTGTGCTGTAGAGTGAAAAAGGATGAAAACAAAAAAAAACTGCTGACGATTGCCTACAGATATTTCCTCAAGAAAATCTGACAAATACAGCTTGTTTTCAAGTTAAACAACTTAGTGGCTCTAAAGTATTGTGAACGTTGTCCTTTAAAAGTACTTGAAAAAAATTATATCTATAGCCACCTCATTATGTATTTGCCATGCATATGCGTGTATACACACACACACATACATATGTACACAACCTCAAAATATGTTGATTTTCCAAGATGACTACACTGTATTTTTTCAGATATATGGTATATGCATTTAAATAAACACCTACTTTTTATGTTGAAGGAGTGGTATGCAGGTTAGAAGTTTATTAAGAACGTAGAAGTTGTCCTTTTGTTTTTACAAATTCAGCCTCAAATAATCCTAATTTAAGACTATAAACAAAAGTAAACCTTCTTCAAATATATACTATCAAAGAAATTTATCATACAAACATGCAGCCTTCATATCTTTCTTCTGCTTTTCTGTTGACTTGATCTAAAATATTGTTGGGCATGAATGATTCGCAATTGAGACTGAAATTTGGCATTGGTCCCTGTAAAATGAAAAATATTATCTTTAATGTACTGCTGGTGGAGGTAGGTGTGCATTTTCAAAGTGACAGGTGCTTGGGGGAGAAGGAAAGGGCCAACCGGTAATTTACTCAGTAGGATCACTTATCTCTGTGAGTCATGGAAGGCGTGCGGTCCAGGGCGTGGGAGGGAATTTTCCATACTGAATAATGGTAATGAAAGCTCACCATGTGGGACAGCAGGAACAGTCCCTCAGCATTAAAGAGCCTAAATCACACAGCACTTTGGGAAAAGGTTAAAAACATGTGACATAGGGAGAAGGCAGCAGCCTTATATTAACTAAAATGCGTCATGTTAAAATAAGTACTGGGCATTCCCAATGGATATTTTAAGTGACTCTAAGTAACTATTATGCACAATGGTGTTTAGTTAAACCAGTTCTACTTGACTTAGAATTTCAAGAGATGGAGCTCCTTCAAGCAGTGTCTCTTAACTTGATTGTTCCAGTTTTTGGCATAAGGAAGAAGGTACTTCAGAAATAGCCCCATCCACTGGGACAGTTGGAAACCCTTGTTTTTAACCCATGGTTGTAAACATTTCCAGAGTGCTTATCACAAAAACAGTGCATCGTAGTCTTTATATGGTTTGCTAATGTAGATATCCCTGTAGATGAGCCCGTTTTAAGTGACATTCTTTATAGTTATCTTAAATGTCATGCAATGGGAATCCAAAATCCAAGAGCACATGATTATCACAAAGGGAAAAAGTTAAAACTCCCTAAGATTCATAAGAAAATACATGCTGGTCTCATGGGCACTGGTTTGAATGGGCTGACATCCTTGTGAGCACAACGCATGTGAAATTTGGAGTCTAACAAAATATGGTTGTTTTTGAGAGAGAGAGAGAGAGAGAGAGAGAGAGAGAGAGAGAGAGAGAGAGAGAGAGAACATGAACTGGGAGGGGCAGAGAGAGAGGGAGTCTTAGTTTTTGTTGTCATAGCATCTCTAGTACATAGTGTAAAAAAACCTATGGGAAAAGGTTGGTAATGAGGTTGACTGTGGTTCTTTACAGACGCTGTGGTAATGGGAAGGAAGTTGCTACTTTTAAGAAGAGGAAAGTTACCTTCTGAGAGAAGAGCATATAGGTTACAGAGTTGGGTAATGCACCTAAAGAAAAGGTCTTTCAGAATTTGAGAAGATGGAGCCTTTCTTGGGTACGGTTTACTTTAGTTTTTAGTTTTTAGTTTTTAATCTTCTATTTCCTGCTATACAACACATGGCTGTATGTGCACACCTGGATTTTGGGGTAGCGTTTTACAGGGAGGAGACAAGCAGTTGAAATCAAAGATCTAATGGAGGGGGCTTCTGAGTGACTCAGTAGGTTAAGTGTCTGCCTCTAGGTTTTGGCTTAGGTCATGATCTCACGGTTCATGATTTCAAGCCCCATGTTGGGCTCTGTGCTGACAATGGGAGCCTGCTTAGGATTCTCTCTCTCTCCCTCTCTCTGCCTCTATGTATCTCTGACTCTCTGTCTCTTTCTCTCTCCCTCAACAAATAAATGAATAAACTTAAAAAAAAACAGATCTGATGGAGAAAGAGAGACCTTGTCAAATTGCGGCAGCTGGATTTCTGAAGACAATGAGGCAAAAAGAATTTCACATGTCAGGGATAACCAAGCAACTGTAATAAATCTGGTATGTAACATCCAACTTATTTTACAAAGACTTATTTTTTAGAGTGGTTTTATAAAGAAAGTACAGAGATTTCTTATTATACTCTGCCTGCCTCCCGATGCACAACCTCCCCCATTAACAACACCTCCCCAGTGGCACGCTTGTTACAATTAATGATCCTACGCTGAAACCTCATTATCACTCAGAGTCCACAGTTTACATTGCTTCATTGTTTCGTTCTTGGGGTTGTGCAGTCTAGGTGCTTGTCCAGATACGTAATGACATGTACCCACCACTGCAGTATCACACAGTCCCGAAGTTTTACTGTCTTATCCTCCACCTGTTCATAATCCCTCCCTCTAGTCCTTGGAAACCACTGGCCTTTTTACTGTCTACATAGTTTTTCCTTTTCCAGAATGTCACATAACTGGAATCATACAGTTAGGTAGCCTTTTCAGATTGGCTTCCTTCACTCAGTGACATACACCTAAATTTCCTCCATGCCTTTTTATGGTTGGAGAGCTCATTTCTTTTTAGCCCTAACTAATATTCTTTCCTAATGATAGACAGTAGTTTGTCCATTCATCTACAGAAGGACATCTTGATTGCTTCCAAGTTTGACAATTATGAATAAAACTGCTATAAACATTCATGCACAGTTTCTTTTTTCCTGGTAGGGACATGCTTTTACCTCTTTTACATTAAATTCCAAGGAACATAATTTTAGAATCATATGGTAAGAGTATGTTTAGTTTTGCAAGGAGCTGCCAAACTCTCTTCCAAAGTGGCTTCCAGAGGGGGACTATTTTGCATACCCACTGCAATGTAGCTTCAACTTCAACTTTCTTCTTCTACTGGTTTGTACTGTAAAACATCCTATTAATTCAACCATCAGTAACATCCACTCTTTATTATGGCCTGTGTCAGTATTGGTATTGAAGAAATGCAGGAAGAAAGGCAGTGACTAGTATGATTCAAAGCAGTACAGATAGAAAATGGTATCCATGGGAGTCAAATTAAGAAGGAAGCAGGGTTTATTGGAAGCAAGAATAAGAACTAATGGAATCTGGGGGTGCGTGGGTGGCTCGGCCAGTTAAACATTCCACTTGACCTCAACTCAGGTTATGATTTCAGGGTCTTGAGTTTAAGCCCCTCATTGGGCTCCATGTTGGGTGTGAAGCTTACTTACAAAAAAATAAAGAAAAAAACCCAGAAACTAATGGAATCTGGGACACCTGGGTGGCTCAGTCAGTTAAGATCTGACTTCTGCTCAGGTCATGATCTCATGGCTTGTGAGTTCTAGCCCTGCACTGGGCTCTGTGCTGATGGCTCAGAGCCTACAGCCTGCTTCATATTCTCTCTCTCTCTCTCTCTCTCTCTCTCTCTCACTGTCAAAAATAAATAAACATTAAACAATTAAAAAAACTAATGGAATCCAAGGAAAACCTAAAGTCCTTGGGAAACTGCTCTGCAGTAGGTGGAAAGACAGTTCTTGGATTCCCATTTTACACTGGGCATGAGCTCAAAGCATCTTCCTTGAATTTTAAAGGAAGATTAGACATGTTGACCTCCCCATATTTATATAATATTTTTCCAATGTGAGAGGCATGCACAGTGAGACTCGAGTAATTAGCAAAGGTTTTTCCATAGGACTTATTTTTGTTTTTTCTAGTTGTGAGTTTCACACATGTTTTTGAAAGGACATGAGCAAAGCAAAGACTCCCTCACATCCTTTGCACTTATATGGTATCTCTCCTGTGTGGTCTTATATGTAGAGCAAGTTTTGGAAACTCGCTGAGAGATTTCCCACAGTTCCTACATTCACAAGACTTCTCTCGCTCCGCTGTGAGTTGTCACATGTTTTGTGACACATGAGGAGCAAACAGCTTTCCCCACCTTCTTTACATGCTTATTGAACTTGTCGAGTGTGACCTCTGCCATGTGCTCCAAAGGGTGAATACAACCGAAGGTGTCCCTGCAATGCTTACGTTGACAGTGTTCCTCTCCATGGAAGATTCTCTGAGGAGTCCTGTGAGGCACGCTTGTACCTCGTCCATATTCCTCATGCACATGAGAGTTGTGCCCAGGTAGATCCATCATGACCGCGGCATGAAGGATCCCAGGATATTTCACACTATAATCATAGGGTTTCAGCCAATGAGACTTCCTTTCCACATAATAGATTGGAAATTTGGCCAAAAGTGGTCTTATATTGATTATCCTCTTTACTTTCATGAAGACTATCCATGAAGTGACTTCTCAAATGTCTCTACTTGTTCTTGTGATGATCTTCAGTGTCATAGCATTCCACACTTCTCTGAGTGGAGGACTAGGAAACATTCCTTGTGGGTTTTTTTCCCTCACTTTCTGTTTATTGGATTTTTTTCCCATGAATATACTGCTGAGCAAAATACTTATTGGTTTTGAGTCTCACAATCTATTGGAGCCAGGTTTCTGGAATTTTTGAGTATCCCATCTCTGCGGTTGTTACTTTGATCAGGCTCCCACAAGGCTCCCGCCTCCTGAGAGATGTTCACAACCACATCCTCAACCACCACACGGTCCAGACATGGGACATCCTGGCTCACTGCAGGCCACGCTAAAAATGGGAATGTAAGACTAAAGACGCAGGAGTGTGGGCTGAGACAAGGTACCTGTCAATAAACTCTCCCAAGGGAAACTCAAGTCAAAGAGGTACTACTAGGGTATCTATCCTCAGTGAGTGGACATTTCCTGGTTCAAATACTGCAAGTCACTGGGAGCATCAGTGATTGCATCCAAGAAGCAATTTATAGACAAAGAGTTAACGTGGGTGGAAGCAAGACCATCCCGAGAAAATTTGCAGGTGTAGGAAAAGAGTTTGAGCCATATAGACAGGCAAGGAGGGTGGTATTTGTCTACTTTTGCTTTGTATCTACATCTAAGGGAGTGTGGAAATGGTACAACAGGGTCTAGAGTCTTTAACTTGCTAGCCTTGGAAGAAGCTAAAAACATCCCCTTTCCACAGTGAGATATAGCCCAGTGTAGAGTGACATCAGCCAGAATCAGCTCTCGGGTGTCCCTGCCCCATCCGGATCCTTGCCTGCTGGCTCTCTGCGACCTTTACTCTCCAGTGCTTTGGAGCATTTTATTTTTAATATTTTATTTGCTTCTTTTCAGCTGTCCTAAGTTTACGATTAGTTGGAATTAACTAGTGTGTCCTAACATGGGATTGAATATAGAGGAATAACTCAATAATGACTTGCTCTTTGGGAGTTTTATCAAGTCAGTAAAAAAAAAAAAAAAAAAGCAGATTATTTAGGCTCAGACTTAGGGGAGTGTGTCTTTTTCTATATTTCACATTAAAATGTCTCTTAATATTTTGAGCATCACTATCTTTCTAACTACTTACAAAGCAGTCAACTTAATCTGTTTCCCCAAGGTCAGGAACACTCATTTTTATAGTCTTTGTATTCATGTTTCTAGTTTAATTTTTTTGATAATACCTACTTATTACAGTGTGAAGATCTGCCTCATCTCAATTCTTCTTCTTCATATATCTCACATATTTATGCATCTCAAATAAAGTAATGGATTTTTTTTTCTGACTGATCCCTGACGATTTCTAAATTGTTCATTTAAGTCTTATTCTTGTTCCAGGTGAAAACAGGATAATAAAGCAAATGAAAATAGAATTTGAATTGCTTTATACGCACATTTCTGAATAATAGACCAAAGAATCTGAAAGAACCGTCACCGAGTAATTTGAATATATCAGTCGCTTACACAATTTAAAGGGAAATTTTGAAATCTCTTAATATAAATAAATGTTTAAATTGTACCTTATGTCTGCCGGAACAGAGTAATTGCTGCTGCTGAAAAGGCTGACACCCACCCGAATCACATCTCTGCCGGAACAACACATTTTCAGACCATTCGTCATCATTTCCGATCGCTCGGTTCCACGGTGGCAGCTGAAAGAGAAACTGTTTCTGATGTTGCTCCTAAATCTCTGGGAAGAACATTCCTTGGAAAGACTTTCCTGTGACTGTGTTTCTATATAACGCGTGGCCTAGTAAGAGGCAGAAATTAGAAACTAGTGAGGTTGACCACAGAGTAACCTTCTGTGGCCTTGGAGGGGATTCTCTGCTCCTCTGTGGGATTATCATCACTGAATATGGCCCTGCACCCCGCCAGCGTCGACTACCTCCATGCCGTTGACACCTCCGGATGACCCCTCCCTCATAGAACACATTTTACAGTCTTCCCCCTCCCCACCTGGTACAATGTCCATAATAAAACATCAGTATTCCTAGCTTCAGACATGGTTTAGAAAAATACTTTACCTGAAGTCAGGTTTTTTTTTTTTAACTATTATATTCCCCATGTTTAGCAAAATCCCTGACTGATAACAATATACCAAAAAAAAAATCTTTCTTTATTTTTATTTTTATCCTTCTTTAACTCCCATATAATTAACATGCAGTTATATAAGTTTCAAGTGTACAAGATGGTGATGCAACAATTCTATACATTACACTAAAATTTTTCTTAGTGGATGACAAAACTATAATATTTTGTGCATATATGTAGTGTGAATATATCATATATCCATACATACAATACTTACAGTGTTGATCTAAACAGCCCCAGAGATATGAATAAAATATACACATTTCAGAAACAAACAGAAATTCAAATAGGCATCCATTACAATCTTAATATACAGTAAAAGAAAAAAATGCATGAGTGAATTTTATTGTGTGGTGTGCTGGTTAGAAGAGAAGATCTAAGGAAGATTAAAAATACTGTTCACTTGAAATATAGTTCTTAAGTTAATTTCTTAAATAAAAGTCATATTCAGAAGTTTATCTACCCCTGTATATACATCTATGATCCTTTTATTTTATTATTATTTTTTTGTAATCTATCTATTTAGTCTTAGACATTAACAGGAAGGTACAATGATTGGAAAAATATGGCAGACTTTTAGGAGACAGCCTAAAGAATAAATATTTTTAAAAGAATAATCCAGCAAGAGTAAGGAACTATTTCTTGATTATTGTCTTCAGCTGTTGTATAGATT
Organism: Helogale parvula; assembly: GCA_004023845.1. Lineage (NCBI taxonomy): Eukaryota > Metazoa > Chordata > Mammalia > Carnivora > Herpestidae > Helogale > Helogale parvula. The sequence continues at coordinate 70,764 of PJEM01004992.1, read as the reverse complement.
TTGAGGTATAACATATATTAAAGCTACTTATAAAGAGAAAAATAAGCCTTTCATTAATGCAACTATATTAATAAGAAGCAGGAAAAGAAAGTAGGTAAAAACAGAAGTCAGAGGAACATACTGGAAAGTGTTTTATAGCCTGCCCCCTTTGATCTGAATTGCCTGAAGATGCCAAAGACTGGGGGAATGGATAAACTTGCCCATGATCACTAGATAACTGAATTATTCTATTGTTCTATTAGGAATATTGGACGAGAACTCTGGAAATAAAATCTGTAGTGTATGGGGCTCCTAGTGTTATACCCAGATTTTAATATCACCCCCCAAAAACCAGAGACTACCAGGGAGACCCAGTCACGCATGCAAAAGCAAAGGGTGGTTTTATTGTGGGCTTAGGCTGGCTGAGCCTAAGCTCAGACTCACAGACTTTACCGGAGCAGTGGATTCATGCTGAGAGCCCGGAACATGGCTGGGCAGGGCCTTTATGAGTTTTGGGAAGGGGGAGTTACAGGAAATTGTGACACAGGTACAGGGGTCCAATCATTACTATATAATACTATTGACAGCAGGTTTAACCTTTCACTGATGCTTTTGGTGGGAGCCAATCACAACATTTAGAGTATTGACCAATCACAGAGTGGGCCCAGGACCCTCATGTAGGGCATGACTAGTCTTAAGCAACAGGTGATTATCTTATAGCCTCCATCTTTAGGCCCGCCCTTAGAAATGTTAAAGATGTCAGCTGGCCTTTCCTGATTGGGTGTTACTAGGGTGGTCCCTCCTGTCTTGGGCAATGTGTGCCCTTCTGTTGTCTAATGATTCTGAGAAGCAGACACCTAGGCCTCCAAGGTCAGAGGAGAAACTTGAATCAGACCTGTGTCCTTACACTAGCTGGCTCAGTCAGTCAGTGCATGACTCTTAATCTTGGGGATGTGAGTTTGAGCTCTACATTGGGTATAGAGATTACTTAAAAATTAAAAAAAAATCTACAGTGTAATGCCTCACAGAAAATAAAATAAACTTTTCTATAGATGTTTTTGAGTAGTTCAAAATTTATAAAATACACTGTTGAGATTGAGTTGTGTTATGAAATCTGAAAAAAATCATTATGGATTTAAGTGAAATAAATAAATGAAAATAGTGAAAATCAGTAGGACCTCCAAAAGAAATAAAGAGAAATCTGATTGTATTCCAATTTAAATTTAATTTTTAGACTTTTGTTTTTGTTGTTGCTGTTAAAAATCATTACTGGAGACAAACCAAGAAGTAGACTCTTAACTAAAGAGAACACACAGATGGCTGCCAGAGGGGAAGTAGGTGGGGGGATGCGGGAAGTAGGTGACAGGGACAAAGGAGGGCCCTTGCAGTGCGGATCACAGGGCTATGTATGGAAGTGCTGAGTCACTGTGTTCTACACCTGAAACCAACATCACACTCTATGTTAACTCTACTGAATTAAAATGAAAAATAAAATAAAATAAAAATAAATCATGCCTGGATTTTCTAGGATGGATATTCTGCGTGTAGACACATGTTCCCTAATAATGAGACAACAAATGCATTTTCTTTACAAAATTGCAGAATGACAGTGCTTTTTGTATGATTAATGTCAAGTATAATTTTATACATAAAATGACTTAAGCAAACGTTTTTAAGACTTCAGATGATAATTTATAGTTTAACATATTAAGTGTCATGTGTAGGAAATCTCTTATTGGGTCTTACTTCAAACAATTTAAACTTGCATAATCTAAACATGGAAAGAATAATATCTTTGGAGTTGTAACACAGACATGTTTAAAATAATAACACAAAGAAGGGAAAGTAATTGAAAACCAAACGTTCTAAGGTCCTAGTATTATGAGGGTAAGCAAAAATTTACAGTAGACTTGGTAAATTCAGGGACACATTTTGTAGTAAATCAAGAATACAAAAGTGCTGATTGAAAATAAGTCACAAAATATAGTTCAATGGATGACAGAATCAGGTATGTGGCTCTGTATATATTTACATATATAATATGCAACAGGGAACATCAACAAATTAATAAAGTAGTAAAATTGATGTATACATATCAAAAATGCAAAGAAAAAGTTTTCAGAGCATCCCTGAACAACACCAGAGACGTATAAAGCAATAGCATTTTGAAAGTAACACGTCAATAGACATTAAGTAGCATTTTGATATCTGATAACTGTGTCACAATGAATTTTATATTTTCCCACACCAGCCAAAGTAAGAAGCTAATAAAACCCTGAGGCAAATTAACAATGAAAAGGATCCCCATAGAAGAGAAAAGGGAAAAATGAAATAATAATCAGGAAAATCAATTTAACAGAAAGCCAGAAGTGAAGATGAAGGAACATAAAATGTTTGATCAAACATGGTTTGATCAACATTGAAGTGTTTTTGATTCTTGGTTAATTCTTCTTCATCCTGGACCCGTCCACTCAAGCAGTAGCTCTGAATTTCTGGAGGTAACACATCTGGAAGGGAATGATAAGGATAAAAAAAGAAGTCAATTCACTAATTTAAGGATTTAATATAGGTTATCAAACTCATGGGACAAACAACATTTTGATTAAAAAGGATTATGGTGTTTGAACTTTGAAGGGCTTAGTGCATAACACTTTTGCCACAAATAATAGATACAGGAAATACAGGATAGCATAAGAATGAGGTGTTTCTCTCTTCCCAAGACAATCCTGTGCTTCCGAGGGAGGGTCCTGCCTGCCCCCCGCACTCCGACTATGGGCAACCTCTTCTCACTCTGCAGGCCCACAGCTGGGCAGGAAGTGGGGCCCAGAAGCGGCTCTGAATTCATACGCCTGGGCGTCCTGTCCTCACCCAGACCTTATTTGGATTTTGGACTTGACGCTGATGGAATCTGCAGGAAAGGATGGACTTGAGGTTGATGGGATGATCAGAGTTGGCTCAGCTGCACAGACTGGACTTTGAGACGATGCTCTGATGGCCCGACACACAGCGGAGCCTTAGCGGAGGGGTGGATGTTGGAGTCAGACGGCCCAGAGGGTCAGCGAGGTCTGAGCGCGCAGGTGCACCTCCCTACTGGCGCGGCCCTTGGAGCCTGGCGCTGGTGTGAACGTGGCGGGATTCCACTTTCGCGGCGAGGAGCCCGACCAACCGACTTTGAAATCGGCAAAACGGGTATAATTCTCCATGCGTCTGCTCCTAAACTTATCCCTTGAAGGAGAGACTGCACCCTTCCTGAAATGAGAGACCCATTCCAAGTCTGAGATGCTCTTCTGGCAGCTGTGGGGAAGCAGACCGCGGGGGATGCACGTCCTGGAACCGCACCCGGCTCGGGGCTCCACGGGGCGGAATTCCGCAGACAGCCACAGAGCTCAGAGGAGGACAGTGACACGGGGACAGAGGTGCCAGCGTCCTGACCCACGGAAGTCGTGCGATTGTAAGTGCGCGCTGCCTTGAGCTATAAACCTTGTAGTAACTTCTTGTGCAGCAATAGAAAAGGAATACGATTGTGTTCCGATATCTCTAAAAATTACAGAATCGATGAGTGGATCAAGAAGATGTGGTATATATACACAATGGAGTACTACATGGCAATGAGAAAAAATGAAATATGGCCATTTGTAGCAAAGTGGATGGACCTTGAGGGTGTCATGCTAAGCGAAATAAGTCAGGCAGAGAAGGACAGATACCATATGTTTGCACTCATAGGTCTAACAGGAGAAACCTAACAGAAGACCATGGGGAGGGGAAGGGGGAAAGAGAGCTGGGGAGAGACTATTGAATACTGGAAATGAACCCAGGACTGAAGGGGGAGAGGGAAGGCAGGTGATGGTCATGGAGGGGGACACTTGTGGGGAGAAGCACTGGGTGTTATATGGAAATCAATTTGACAATAAGTTATTATAAATTTAAAAAAATACAGAATCAATGCAAAGCAGTTACATTTGAAATATATGATGCTCAGTCGCAACAGAAGTGCCAGTGTTGTTCCGTGGGTTTTACACATCTCCTCTTACATCTCTTTCTTACATCCTCACGTTGGTTGATTTCCATTTTCCTGTTGACTCAAGTCTCTGGTCACACTGCCACTATCATCTTTCACTTACACGTTTTTACTTCTCACTTAATTTTACATTCACTGTATAAGACTTTTCTCAAAGTCTCCTTTCTAAAATAAGTCTGTATCTTTAACCATAGGTCTCTTGTAAAATATACCCCCTTCTAATTGTTTCTGGAAGCTTCCAAGATGATTTTATCAAATACCTCTTCTTTCCTCTATAAGCGATCTCTGCTGCTTCACAAATCCTTCCTTTAGGACTATTCCTTTGCTCAGGCACCCCACCCTAAAACTAGACTTTGATTTCTCATCTTCTACCTGTCTGTAAGGCAACGGTTCTTAGCTGTTTTGAAGTTTGCAATCCCTTTTAATGTGCTCAGTTTTTGGTTCTTCCCCAAGCAAAACTCAGAGACACACACCTTGCTGTATCTTCCCAACAATTTAAAGGAGTTCACAATGAGCAAATGAGACCCCCAAGATGTAAAATCACATTATTAATAATAATATGTACATTTATCTCTTCAGGTTTGAAATAAGGGCTGGTGTGCGTAATTATCCATCATACAGATCCTCCTAGATCAGCATCTTTCTACGCTTCCTTTTGCTTGTACTCATTAGTCTGGTGGTAAATATTTAATAACTGATTCTCTGGAGACCAAAAGAAAAAGAATAAAGAAGGAAGGAAGAAAATCTCTGACACCTGGTGTTGGCTGATTTCTGTTGTGCAAATATCCCCATCGTGGGTAAACTGCGTCTCGTGATGGTGTCATTGACACAGGTGAGGGAGGCTGGGTGCTCTTCAACAGCGCCCTGGCTCTAATGCCTGACCATCCGCGCCTCTTCCCTGTGCTCATCCCAAATGCTCCAGTTCTTGGGGAGCCTGGGTGGCTCAGTCGGTTAAGCATCCTATTCTTGGTTTCTGCGTAGGTCATGATCTCATAGTTTGTAGGTGTGAGACCCACGTCGGGCTCTGAGTTGACGGTGCCTGCTTGTGATTCTCTCTCTCCCTCTCCCCCACCCATGCTGTCTCTGTCTCTCTCAAAATAAATAGTCTAGAGAAAAAAGATTTCCATTCTCATACTGAAGACATGTACTCTTATGACCTGCCTTTATATCATATTATGCTTTCCTAATAGGGCTTTCAACCCTCTCTTATGCTTTTTTATTTCTGTCCGTGCTAGAATGTACACTACAGATGGGGAGAGGACTTGTCTGTTTTGTTCATGACTGAGTTCCAAGACTGTCTCAGCACATGGTGTACACTCAATAAACATGCGTTAAAGAATGAGACTCTGGACAAGGCAAAGATGAGAGGCTTTTTCTCTGACCATTTATGTGAATAATTTAATAGGTTACAATGAAAGTGACTAACATGATAATATTTGAGGGCCTACAACATCTTTATCAAGATCAATGTCTTTAAGATAAAGGAAAAATCCTACACTGCTCTGTCTTATAGAGAGACTCAGATGGATGGCATAAGATATTATTCTGCTAAGCCAAGATTGGTGTTCCGCACTTTATTGCAGAATCTTGGAATGGGGGGTGGAGAGAGAAAAGCCTAGGGATGGAAGAGCAAGTGTGGAGTCCTGTCACTCACTACACCTCATTGATCACATTACCTTTTAAAATTTTGTGTCTCCAGTAGAGGGTACTCTGGACAATGATAGACTTGTGTCCATGCTTGTTGAATTGGAACTACTAGAGATTAACTTACAGGTTTAGGAATATGATGAAAATGATTTTCCAGATCCACTTGAGTTAAATTTGATAATATGAATATTTCATTTTACTCTACAACTTGGTCTTTATTAATTATTAGATATGTGCATACTCGAATACCTCTAAATTTTCAGAGTCAAGTACAAATTGTTTGGGGACTGCTGTTTAGGTAATTGAAGAAAACCAGCCCACAGATGTTTAAAGGATATATGCGGACTATCTCGTGTATTTATATTCTTTCTATATTTTGATAACTTCAGAGGCAAATATAACCAACTAGAATAGGTATCTTTCTCGTTGCTTCTATAGGAAAAAATTTCTTTATTTGCCTTTGTGTTCAGGACAAGATGTTCGATTGAACTCTGTATATAATAGACAGTAAAACGTCTTCAAGGTACTAAAAGGAAACTGTAAAGAGACATAGAAAAAGAAATGAAATTAGAAAAGTCAGTGTCTTTACATTGATATAGAAATGTGCATTGAAAAAACATTTATTTTAGGGGGGCCTGGGTGGATCAGTTAGTTAAGTATCAGACTCTTGCAGTTTGTGGGATCAAACGCCATGGCACATCGGGCTTCATGCTGATGGTATGGAGCCTGCTTGAGATTCTTTCTCCTTATTTCCCTGACTTCCCTCCCCCCCTTTCAATAAATAAACTTAAAAAAATGTTTATTTGGAAAATATGTGTTGATAAAAAAGCATGCTTATGTGTTCTGGCTGACTGTTAATACAATTGATGAAGTTGTGTTTTGGGCAGCATAATATTACACAGATATGATGCAGTGATGGATGGGAAAATTATGTTGATCTCATAAATCATGACATTTTCAGGGAGTTATTAAAAAGAACTGTTAGACACTTAGATGACTTATCATTTTTATATGTATTTATCCCATTGAGTTCTATTACCTTTTTCTTCCAAATCATCCTTCCTTTCCTTTTTCCAGATTTCCAGTGTGCCATCATTGAAAATCTTGGAAAATTTTGCCTAATGTCAGAATAGCAATTCATTTGATTATTCCATTCGAACAGAGTATTTTCCCTTGATGTTAAGCTAGTTATCTTAACAGTGGCTTGCCTCCCTCTTACACAGCAGCAAACCCTCCCCCTCTCCGAAGCCTTTCCTAGTTGAAATTTTATTTGCTTTGCTTTCTTTCTAAGCATGAAGCAGTTGAACTCTCCCCTGTTTGTCCCCACAGTCTGTACAAATCCGTGTACTTGTTCCCACTGCTAATCTAATGTTTATCCACATCATTGTTGAGCCCAGGCTTTATTCCCAATCTTCATTTTTCTGGGTATTCTAGACCTGGACTTCAGTGCCTCAGAAAACAGGGGCTGGGTTCATTTAATCGAATTTATATTTCTGCACACACAAGAAAAAAAAATTGTGCATGGCGGTAGGTAACTTACTCATGTTTTTGGCAGATTCTGCATGTCTCACTCCTCAATTACATTATAGTTTTTCTCTTTCTCTCTTTCTCTTTGACCTGTGCTTTCGAAAAGATTCTATTTAGCCTCTGCATTTGTGAGCAGCTGGAAACAGAATGGAATTCAATTCACTATATGGAGGGCTTTGAATTGTCTATCTTTGGCTGGGTGTTTAAAATGTAATAGAGGGAGTCATGGAGGGAACTTATTTTGGAAATCCAGAACTCATTTGCATCCATATTGTATTTTGTGTCAAGGATTTAGGAAGGTCAAACACTCTCATTGAGTTCATATAATAGATAGAGGTCACTCTTCTCTGCAGACAAAAATCTTTGATGATATTTATTCATGAACCGGGACAATTTCAACAGTAAAATAATTCATTGCCCAAAATATCTTTGCTGAAAAATTCAAATAGCCAGATGGTGGTTGTGTAGCCCTATATCCTTTCAAAATACGCTGTAGTCAACAGATTATAAGTCAGTGAGAAAAAGAAGGGTTGATACTCATTGTAAATGTAATGTGATCATAACCATATATCTCCTGTATCCAGAATTACAAGAGGATAAGATGACAGGAAAAAATCTATTTTCTTTAGTACAGATCATAGTTTGTGCATAAAACAAATATTCTTGACTTTAACTGTTACTCAATAATTCCACAGGCTAAGAAAATTCAAGACATATGGTCTCATTCAAAAGGTAATTGTTAGAACATATATAGAGATAGAAAGATATGATAAGTGCCCTTCTCCATCATAAAATTCTATAATTCATAATTGTTATGTAATATTAAGGCAAATCTATTGAGTCTTCTGCCTTATTTTGCTAATAGGATTAAATGTTACTCACCAAATGAAGAATTCCGAATGGCTGTTAACCACTTCTGATGTGATGTTTGTATCTACTTTGCTTCTCTTGATGTCATTTTGGCTGCTGATATGATACAGATTTGGGGCTTAAGCACATATTTAGGCATTAAAATTGGGACACAAAACTATAATAATTGTAGTCACCTGACAAATTCAGTTGCCTATAATAGACTGTGTTTCTTCTTTTGTATACAACAGCATGCCATGCATTTTGAAGGCGGATTGTGGCTGAGCTTCTGAGGTTTTGGTCATGTCCTCGATGCGAATGGTCATGGAAGCCTCTTGAACTACCATGAAGATGGTTGGTTAAATCACTAAGAAGTGAAATATGTCATGATGGTCCACATAAGGATTATTGGAGAAAAAATTATTGATAAATTAAAGTCACTTTAGTGATAGAGTTGTCACTTTCCCTACCCCTTCTGCCTTTCCTGCATCTACTAGTCTTCTGATTTACCAAAATTTTGCCATGGAAAAATGTTACTTTCTATTGTACCTCGATGTCAGATTTGGCATTCCCAACCCAGTACTTGAACAGAACACAGTATGTGAAGACTGCATTTTGGACTTAATAAAAATACAAAGCTCAGAAAATCAGTTTGAATATTAAAACATAAAGTCAATTTAAATGATAGAACTAAAAAACTCACTAAAACCAATAAATAAAAATGCTAGATGTCAAACCTAAATTCCACTCACATTATCATAATTGTACAGTGACAAAAAAAGAAATAATTTGTAAATGAATTGTAAAATTATGAGGAATTTTTAAATTAATTGTCATATGCCAAGCTTTGCTTTTAAATGGGTCCTTAGAGACACATTTTATCCCTGCCTAAAACTACGGGCTGTATCTAAATACATAACAGGGAATTATTTAGCTAATTGAATGGAAGCCATAAAAGCAAACGAAAGGCAGCAACCCAGAAGAAGGTAGTCTTAAAATATGGGCACAATGGGTTGTTGAGTCTGTATTTAGGATTACGCGATTCAAAGTACAAACACTAAAGGATCCTCACCAATTTAGCACACATTTTGGGAAAAGAATTATCTCCAGACCTTGTCTGTGGAAAAAGCATGGATATTATTTCAACAAATTCCAGGAAGAGATAAGTGAATACTTACTATGTATGAGATCTTATACAAGATACAAAGTTAAATGAAATAGAGTGGAAGAGTCCAAAGTCCATTTATGGAGAAAGATTTACACTGACACCTACTTTAAATACTTTAATGTTCTGAACCCAGGAAGAAAGTAAGCACAGTTGCTGTGAAAGTTTGAAGCAGAATGCCCTTTGTAAGAACTTTAAATAGGGCATTTGAATTTTTCACAAGTCTGCTCTGGCCTCACTCTCTCTAGGTCACCGCATCTACTTCTGTAGCTTTATTTATATTGATTTGTAAATCTGTATCTCCTTAAATCTCCCCTGTCAGCCTGACAGTCTTTACCCATCTGCTCACACAATTTTCCCAGGTGGATATCACAAGTACCTCAAAGATCCCCTCTTCCCCAATGCCTTTTCAAAGCTTACCCATCAACCGGAATGCCTCATTTAAACATACTAATGCTTTCTCATGGTCTTAAATTCCAGCATATTTAACACATTTTCCAAGTGTCATGAAAGTTGGTTACATCTGTCTCTCCTTGTCGAGAACGCTTGTCTTTTACACTGAAGAGTATCGCTACCTTTTGATCCGATGGGAGGCTCTGCCTTTATCTTGTGAGGCCCCTTGCTCTATAGCATCCTTGAGAAGGAGTATGGAAAAATGGTGTCCTGTGAGTATAGGCAGAAACATGAGAACGTGCTGAAGAGGTGAATCTCAGCCTCCTCATATAGAGATGCTCCCTCTTACATACCTGTTCATAGATACAAAATATATTAAACTTTCTAATTTTTTCCCATGCTTTTTTCTGGCTCTAAGATTCCAATTCCTCTACTGCTTCCAACTGAAACACCTTTTACCTGGTTAACTTCTTTGCATCCTTGAATCTCAGCTCAAATGTCACCTACTCATGGAGGATTTGCTGGCTCCATCTCCATCTCCCTGCCCGAGTCTAGCTCCAACTGGTCCAGGGTTCCTTGAAGGATGGATGGTGTTGGCACGAGAGAGTGAGAGAGTCTCAAGTTTCTTTCTGACCACCAAGGAGGCATCTCTGCACTGATCTGAAAGTCAGCTTTATTTATGGTAAAAAAAAAAAAAATGCATGGGGTACAGCACAGAAGTAGCATTTGCCTTAGACAATGATTTCTGATGACACATTTCTTTGGTATGTAAAAATTTCCCAGAACATAGATTGGTAGAAGACTCATGCATAACCTTTATCAATAGTGATCTATTGTAGGTGATGCTTATCATATGGGGAAGGAAGGTCTCTTCAGCATTCAAATACAAGGAAATGTTTTTAGCATAGCAAAAGCTAAGGTTAGTTCTTTGTGAGCAAGGGTCAATAGCCTGTTTGTTTAAGGGCAAGTATAAGAAAAACAGGATTCTCAGGAAATGCAAATGTTTGCTCCCATAAACACAAAGGAAGAAGTTCCTACAATAAGTTCCTTCACAAGGTGCAGTCAGCATATTTTAGGATAAGGGGACAAGTCACTCCCAATACCAGTCAACGCGGTGCCTTGGGGGTCAGTGCTCAAGCCAAAATAATTGAGTGGGGGATGGATATTGGCCATAGCTGATGGCGGGAGGCCTTGCAAACCCGCCTTACCTCACAAGGAGTTTTCTCAACTTAGTGAGTTCAGAAATGACTCCCAACACTTCCCCTCACCTTGTGCCTACATGTTGTATCCATTCGTAGATGACCTGCTGTGTAGGTTCTAGGGGCGTAGGGTCAGTGGCTCTTTGATTTTCCAATTGCAGCAAAATTTTGAAAACATAGAACTTAATATTTATTTTTATTTTTGTAATGTTTATTTATTTTTGAGAGAGAGAGAGAGAGAGAGAGAGAGAGAGAGAGAGAGAGAGAGAGAGAGAGAGAACAATGAGGAGAGAGGCAGAGAGAGAGGGAGGCAGAATCTGAAGCAGCCTCCAGGCTCTGAGATCTCAGCCCAGACCCTGACATGCGGCTTGAACCAAAGAGAACCATGAGATCATGACCTGAGCTGAAGTCAGATGCTTAATGGACTGAGCCACCCAGGTACCCCTAAATATTTTTTATTATATAAATGAATGAGGCCCACATGGAGACTCATTATAATGGAAAGCAAACTGCAGGCAGATGAAAATCGAGGTGTGAGGCTAATACTCACTTCTCACTCTATGGGAGTATTTCAGACAGAGGGGTCTGTATCAGCCAGGTAATGAAAGTACTTTTCTACTGGCTTTTTGTCTGTATCTTTCTTAGTTTCTTATAGCTTTTATCACATTTTAATTATGCTTGCTTATTGGCTTAGCATGGTCTTTCTTGCCAGACTCTCTGGTCAATCTGTCTTTTTTATTGTGGTGGGGACGGTATTGGTGGAGGCAAAGGGTCTCAGCTAAGAACCTAGAAGATAAAGACAAAGTTATACTTTCCTCCTCTACATGGATATAAGCTTGGGTGCATATGTCTTTGTTTGTGTTCAAAATAGACAGCCTAGGTGCTATTTTCACTGCTGAGGTGTGGTTTAAATAACTTAAGGCAGGGGAGCCTGGGTGGCTCAGCGGTTAAGCCATGGACTTTGGTTCAGGTCATGAACTCACTGCTCCTGAGTTCGAGCTCTGTATCAGGCTCTGGGCTGACAGCTCAGAGTCTGGATGCTGCCTCAGATTCTGTGTTTCCCTCTCTCTTTGCCCCTTCTCTGTTCACTCTCTGTCTCAAAAATAAATAAAACACAGAAAACAAACAAATAAATAGTTCATGGCAAAGCAAAGGGATAAAAGTACTGCACTATCATTCTCCTCCTTAGTCTCTATACAAATCAACAGCTTTATGCAAGGCTATTTAATTGAATTATTTATTTAACATGATACAATATAGCATTTGTATATATATTTATCTATTTATTTGGAGGGGAGAGGCAGAAAGAGAGAGGGGGAGATAGAGGATCTGAAGCAGGCTCCACATCGTCTGTGCAGAGCCTAACAAGGTTCGATCCCATCAACGCTGAGATCATGATCTGAGCTGAAATCAAGAGTTGGGCCCTCAACTGACTGAGCCACCCAGATCCCCCTTGACCAGCCACTTTTGCCCATTTATTATGAGTCAGGCATATAGAGATATGAAAGAGGAGAGTCAAGGAGAGATGGAATCCACTACCATACGGTCCGATAGATATGCGCTGAATAGGGGTATCTATTCATGTGATGTGATGTGTGAATGTGTGTGTATGCGTGAATGTGTGTGTCGGGACAGAGGGCTGTCTTGGGAAGGGGTGGTTACAATTATAGACAAAAATTCCAACTGGAACTGATACCTGATCATTAAAACAAACTGAAAATAAATCTTTCCAAATAGGGGGAAAGATGTCCCAGTCAGAGCACCAAATAGGTGCAAAGTGTAGCAAATGCAGAGACAGTCCTGTTATGAGGGCTATAGGTGAGCAATCTGGTGTCACATACAGGGCGGTCAGGCAGAAGCAACAGCAATACTAGGCATGTGGGCAAAAGGGCTCACTGATGGCCTTGTCCCCTTGCAGGAAGGTCAGGCCCACGGTACTTCTGAGAGATCTAAAACAAAAAAACGAATTGTCGGTTCCGCTTGTTAGAGAGAAAATTTGAAACCCGTGTTGGAAAAGGATTGGCCATGGGGCAGGAAACATAATTACAGGAAATTGTTGAGTCTCCTCAGCACCAAACCCTGCTTTCCAATTAAATCTTTTCTCCTTTGCATGTTGCTCTGTATCCCTCAGCTCTCAAGGATGCTGAGCAAAGAAATGTCTCTTCCCAAGGAGGGAAGGAGATTTATGTAGAGAACACTGACGATTTTCAGTATAGACAATTTAAACTGTATACACCAGTTCAGAAACAGCAACATATATTTGAGCTTACATTGAATAAGATCAGTAGGATATTTGTTTAAATACATTCTGAATCAAAATCAATCTCCACTGTTCATTGAACCTTTAATTTGTGTTCAGATATATGCCTTCTTTATAGGGGACTGTCATGCCAACAAAGGAGAGGGTCAAAATCAACAGATCCCTCACATTTAGCTATCTTTTAGGCCATGGTAAGAAACTATTATGCTACCTGAAGGGTACAGATTTGATCACATGTACAAGACTTAATGCTAACGTTTATAAAATGAACTCAAATATGCTCTTAAAACATCCCATGAAGTAATAATCATTGCAGAATGAGCACATCCTCCCTTAACTTATTTCTTAATTGCTGCTCTTTGTAAAGAACAATTAGTTCATCAGAAATCCTTACGACCTCCACCTTGTCCATGGTGGCTAATATGTCAAGAAAAACATCAAAATGGACTCTATCTTTAGCAACTTGTTATATAAAAAGACAGAATTAACTTCCTCAAAATATTTTTGAAAGAGTATAATATAGAGTTTGGTCAAATCCCCACATCTTTGTGAATCACATCTATGCACAAAAGTTTTGAGAGAGGAGGAGCACCTGAGTGGCTCAGTCAGTTGAGCATCTGACTTGTGCTGAGGTCACAATCTCGCAGTTGGTGAGTTTGAGCCCCGAGTCGGGCTCTGTGCTGACAGGTCAGAGCCTCGAGTCTGCTTTGGATTCTTTGTCTCTCTCTCTCTCTCTGCCCCTTTCCAGCTCACATTCTGTCTTTCTCTGTCTCAAAATAAATCGACATTTAAAAAATTTAAAAAAAAGTTCTGAGGGAAAAGAGATTCTCCTAAATTAAAAGGAGGAATTCCTTAGGAAGGTTGGAAATTTTTGGGCTTGGAAATGGGAAAATTTTCAAATGTTAATAACTGCCATTCATTGAACAGTTAACAAGTGTCAGGTACTATTGTAAGTATATAATATCTGTTCAATAACTGGTTTCTCATGAATGTTATGTGAAGTAAATGAAGGAAATTAAGAACAGAGAGGCCTTATTCCCACAGCTGGTGAGACCAGCTTTGCATCCAGGGCTCCTACCTTGTGCTGCTGAGTCTCAAGTAGAAAAGCATGAGTGAAAGGACGTGGATGCTTGTGCAGTAGCTCACTGCCAGGAGGTCATTGGGTTAGATACTTGGAAATATTTCTTACAATGGTGATTATTGGATGGAACCGCTGGTCTTGACTCAATATACAACTTACCACAGCAGTCTGGTGATGGTAAATTTCAGTCCTGAAATGGAACAATCGTTGGTCCAAAACCAACTGATGGGTTAGGAAGTAAAATGAAGCTGGTTTACTAATGAAAGGACAAGGCCCAAATCAAATGTAAACCTTTGAAAGCTTTGGATTTACAAGAAACAACTTTCCTAAAATTATACACTTTTATTAGTATAACCTTAACAAAGGAAATTACTGTTAATTTCAACAGTTACTGTGACAGAAAATATCAGAAGCAGCATTATCTACATATCATATATCCTAGGCACAAAATATTACTAAATATGAATAATCTTTGTGACATGTGTTTTTTTTTTTAACTTTTGCTTTGGCAAGTTGATACTATTATAAACTCTTTGACTACATGAGATACCAAGAAAATTTGCTTAACAAAAGTAACCTCTGTTCAATAAAAGAAAAGACAACCAGAGGGTCAGGGGGTGAGTTGAGGCAATGCTTCTTTTAATTATCAACATATTAGCTTGTTCTGAGTCAGAAGAATTTTCTGGTATTCGTAATATTCTGGAACTACCCTTGAGTCTGTTTATAACCATAAGACAACCTGGGGAAAGATATTTGTGCTGTCTAAAATTAGATCAGAGCACATATCTAGGAAAAGGGAATCTTAGAAAAAGTAAGGATAAGAAGACAGGAACTTCTCTGGAAAATTGTCAAAAGATGCAAGCAGGCAATGTGTACAAGGGAAACCCCGGAAGAATAGCGAGCTCATGCAAAAATGCTCGAACTCATTAATATTTGGAAAAGTGCAAATTGAAAGAACAATGTACTGTCACTTCACACTTGCTGCACTATCAAATACGTTATAAACCAGGCGGTGTGGGGAGCCCCCGGCACCGCTGGCAAGACAGCTCTGGCTGCAGCTTCTCGAAGTCTGGCCCCATACCTCAGAGTGTTCAGTACCTATGACCACCAATCCTGGGGACGTTAACACAAGGTGGGTGGGGGTGGGGGGGGCGTCCAGGGGATGTTGTTCCTGGGCTGTTGGCCTGGAGGGGAACCCGGAGCCCATATGGAGGTCTGGCTGAGAGGTGGGCTCACAAGGAAGAAGGGCCTGTCCTGGAGCACCCAGGGGTGCTAGGAGAGGTGCTCCCGCAGCGCATCGCGACTTCAACTGGCTCTGTTTTAATTTTCTAATGTTTACTTTTTTCAGAGAGAGAGAGAGAGAATAACAGAGAGAGACAGAACATGAGCAGAGACAGGGAGGGGGGCATGGAATCCGAAGCAGGTTCCAGGCTCTGAGCTGTTGGCGCAGAGCCTGATGTGGGGCTCGAGCTCAGGAACAGCAAGACCATGACTTGAGCCAAAGTTGAATGCTTAACTCACTAAGCCACCAGGTGCCTTCATGGACAGGTTTTTTAAAAGTGCTGAGTGAAGATTAAATGCAAAATGTTGTATGTATTATGTACTAAAGGACATTAAAATAGTCTTCAAACATGTGCATTTATATGAAAATGATTCGCTACTAATAGCGGCCTCTAGGGAACATGGGAGTCATTGGTTTTTTTTTTTTTTTATTTTAAATGTTTTTATTTACTTTTGGGAAAGACAGAGAGTGAGCAGGGGAGAGTCAGATAGAGAGAGCGAGACACAGAGTCTGAAGCAGGCTTCAGGCTCTGAGCTGTCAGCCCAGAGCCCAATGCAGGGCTCAAATCCACAAACGTGAGATCATGACCTGAGCTCAAGTTGGAGGCTTAACCGACTGAGCCACCCAGGCGCCCCAAGGGAGTCATTCTTGAAGATGAGAAAGTTGTTTTTGTTTGTTAAGGTGCTTACCTAGTTCAGTGGATACTACCTTCTGTAAAAGACAAATCCTGAACATCTCAGTGCTGTAACACATAAAAGGTTTCTTTTGATTCACATTGTAAGGCAATAAACTTTTTAAAAAGAAATGTTTATTCATTTTTGAGAGAGAGAGAGCACATGAGCAGGGGAGGAGCAGAGAGAGAGGGCGACAGAAGAGCTTCAGCTGGCTAAGTGCTGACAGCGACAAGCCACATAAGGGCTGCAACTCATGAACAGTGAGATCATGACTTGAGCCAAAGAAGTCTGATGTTTAACCGACTGGGCCACCCAGGTGCCCAAGGCAATGAACATCTTCATGGGCAGGCAACTCACATGGTGGTCTGGGGATCCATCCACCTACAATGAATGACTCATGAGGTCACTTACCAGTCATTTTCATCCCAGCCAGTGGGGAAGAAAAGTGGGGACTCAACGGGCCACGCATGGAAGGCTTGTCCCTAGCCATCCCTCCCATTTCTTGGCTGTGTTCTGTGCGGGAAAGGCTAAGAGTGTTAAATCAAGTCGTGAGCTCTGCAAGAAATGAGTTACACAACAGTCACCCTGGCAAGCTTTCTGCCCCTGTAGGATGCAGCGTTTACTTGAGATATTTGATGAATCCCACTATCAGTGTGGGGGCCCCGGTCCCCAACTAAACACTCAAGTACACTCAGGTTTACTCCAAGCAAACGCATGAATGAGGAAACAAAATTATGGATACAATAGTATTAGTCCAGACAATGCCATGAAAGTATTATGATTATTTGGAATAAGTGTAATCAGTAGAGAAATATGGCCTATTTTTAAAGACATACTTTCCAAGTCAGGAATTATTCTAAGTATACACATAAAATCTCAATCACAAAACTTAAATTATGTACTAGAAGGTTTGAATAATTATTAAATAGATATAATTGCATCTTGGAACATAATACTGATTATGAATTTTTTCTTAGAATTGCAATTTGGAAAAGTAACAGTGGAAAAATAAATACACAAGTGAAAACCAGTATGATTCGATGGAGATTGCATGTTTGATGATTATGGGATACTAAGATCTGAATATTTGAACCTCAGTTTCACAAAAGTAAGATAAAGGTTTATTTTTCCAGAAGCTTCCACAGTATACTTATGAGCCATTAAGAGTTTATAAACATCCAGCTTTAAAGACCATGATTAGAGGGGGTTACAAAATTTAAAGCTGACTAACTAAAGAACAAAAAAGGATGACTAGTCTTAATTTTCCTGCAAAATGTACTGTATTTATAACATATAACATTTGAAAAGGGAGATCATATTTTCAAAACTTTCCGAAGCTTATCAAAATGCATTTAGGATTATAAGTGCATTTTAGTTTTCCTTTTCACTGAAATTAGTGTTGGTTTCGGGCATTCGGTGGAAGAATCTTTCAGCTTGGGTGAGATTGCTGTCTGCACGTTTTCCTTTCTGCTGATTATGATTCTTGACAGAAGACATGTGATTGATTCTGACTGAAAATGACAAAAACAAATGCCCGGGTTTTCTATGCCTCTCATAAAAAATGATTGATTAAATTCCAAAGAAAAACACCATATACAATTGGGTAGGCATTTTGTAATATTCAAATCTGGACTTTAAAAAATGATTTCTTGAGGCACCTGGGGGGCTCAGTAGATTGAATGCTTGACTTTGGCTCAGGTCATGATCTCATTATTGTGGGTTCGAGCCCCGTGTTGGGCTCTGTGCTGACAGCTCAGAGCTTGGAGCCTGCTTTGGATTCCGTGTTTCCCTCTCTCTCTGCCCCTCCTCTACTCATGCTCTATGTCTCTCTCTAAAATAAATAAACATCATAAAGTTTTTTAATAAGAAAATATTTCTTAAAATATTGATGTTGTTTTATAGTTAGTTATAACCTAGTTAATGTGCGTGTCATTGATGTATTCATAGTTGAAGCTGAAAATTGGAATAGATCTCTAATTCGGGTTTAAAAAACATCAGCTGAAGCATTCCTCCAATCACAAAATTGAAAGATGAGTCCCAGTTTTCCATTGTATCTATTCCTTGTACTGACAGTCATAACAATCCATTTCTATTGGACCATTGAACAGATTTCAGTCAAATATGTCCAAGTACCTTATGGGAAATAACCAGGCAAACTTTGTCCTGGGGGTTGTGTTTGCTGTTCACTGCACCTTAATTGTTAATGTAACTTTATAATTTCATATGTAATTTGAAATGTGCATTCTGTTTATTTTCTTCTGATGGTGGCAGTGGTAAATGGAGAGATGTTATCATACTGTTATTTTATTTTTTGCATTTTTACTCTTGTTTCCAATTCTGCCTCCTCTTTCATGATTCAGATTGCCCTGGGAGAAGTTTTAATTAGCTTTCTAGCCTGAGTTCTGATTGCATGTGCAGAGGTAGCGGAGGAGACACCACACGTGG
Source organism: Helogale parvula (assembly GCA_004023845.1). Classification (NCBI taxonomy): domain Eukaryota; kingdom Metazoa; phylum Chordata; class Mammalia; order Carnivora; family Herpestidae; genus Helogale; species Helogale parvula. The sequence goes on along the minus strand of PJEM01004992.1, from coordinate 52,245 downwards.
CTGTGGGTCCGCCGGGTGCCTCTGGCCCGGTGACTTCACCACGCACTGCTCCTTCCACCTGTTTGACCCTATCCTTCAAGGTACATGCATCCCACATAGAAACTTAATGATGAGTCTCATAAATTTTTTTTACCAGCTAAATGCTTATTCAGATATGTATAATCATGACAACTCTTACACTGCGGGTGTGTATTTCTTGCACAATCTGAAAAATTGTTATGGCTAATCAGTTTAATTACTTGAAAAGAGCTCTGAGTAAATCAGGAAGACCAGCTGTATTTCAAGGAAAAGCTCATGTAGATTGGCTATATACAGAATGAGTGGTAATTTTTTTAACTTTTTAAAAAATGTTTAATTATTTTTGAGAGAGAGAGGCAGAGAGAGAGGGAGACTGAGGATCCAAAGCAGCTCTCTGCTGACAACCTACAGCCCGATGTGGGGCTTGAACTCACAACCTGTGAGATCATGACCTGAGCTGAAGTTGAATACTTACCCAACCAGCCGCCCAGTCACCTCGAATGATTAATAATTTTGCTGATGTTCTTGAATCTGTAAGGCAGTGCTGGCAAAGCAGACTATAACTTTCCTGGTGTAATATGTGAGACAAGAGTGATATACAGGACAACATTTATATTTTAATATAGTTTAGTTTAAATGCATTGTAAATTTTAATCTTAAAGTCCATGGATATTTTTTGTTTCACCGACCAATAATTTTTGATATATATATGCATGTATTTAAGGTAAGGTTCAGATTAGCAGCCCTAATGGTATTTATTTTCAGATAACCTGAACCGTAGGTGTTGTGCTTAAAACATGCCAAAGAAAAATTTTTTTATTAATTTTTTATTTATTCTTTAAAAAGTTTTTTTTAACACTTATTCATTTTTGAGAGACAGAAAGAGACAGAGTATGAGTGGGGGAGGGGCAGAGAGAGAGGGAGACACAGACCCAGAGCAGGCTTCAGGCTCCGAGCTGTCAGCACAGAGCTCAATGTGGGGCATGAACGCACAAAATGCAAGATAATAACCTGAGCTGAAGTCGGGTACTTAACCAACAGAGCCACCCACGTGCCCCAAGAAAAATTTTCAAACTTCAGAAACTGCAAGCACTTATACTACATCTGTTTTAAAATATAGACAGTACAGAGTATCAGGTGCTCATGTGGATCGGTATATTGACAACTTCACAACCAACAACTGTCTCAGCTTGAGTGTTTGCTGGGGGACCGTTCAGTTAGCCAATGTCATGGTTGTTATAATAAAAGGACTTGTTTCATGTTTACAAATATATTCTTTGATGAGCACATAAAAACCACAAAACAATTGCCATGTGCATTATCCTTTAAGAAAATACTGATAAACTGAGCTTAAAATAGAATATTTTAAAGGAGTATTAAAGGTGTACCATTAAAGTATCAAATTTCATTTTCTCTGATTTCAAGGAGATTGAAATGACTATAAAGTGATTAGGTACTTTCTTGCATTCAGAAATGTGTCTATTTGGGTTTTAAAGGTGCTGCGTGTGCCTCTGGCCTGACCATCCTCTCAATGACGTCCCCGTGATGATGGGCACAGGCTGTGCCAATGTCCATATTTTGTAGTTGAATTTGCTCATCTCAACAGCTCAGATCTATCCTTGAAAAGCCAGGTTACATGATCATTCCCTTTGCAAGACCGTGTATATGATGATTGAGAACTTGTAGTCACGAGACTAGATTAATAATGGCGAGTAGAATTATTTCGGCATTCAGGACAACTGGTGTCGCCATGCTGCAAATAGTTTTAATATTAGTAAGAAGTACTTGAAAGACTTGATGAAGGTATTCATAAGTATTTTCCTGAGCAGGACGGCTATTGCAATAGTACAATAAATTACCTCTGCATCATTTTTCCAGACGTTACCAAATCCTTTTACGTATCCAAAAGAATGTTACTCCACAGAATTTAGACATCACTTCATATGGCTTCTACAAAGGGGAAAAATGGAATAAAACACACTTACATCATTTGCCTTACGAATTAAAGCCTCAGCATCTAAATTTTTTAGGAATGTGGTATGTACATCTTTCTCTTTTCGCAACATGCATATGCAAATTAAGAGTCCTGGTGCTGATGTTTAACACTCAGAAGGAATCATTGTTCATATATAGATCTGTTTCATAAAAACGAAAGTACTAGGCAAATGTTCCTTTATACTTTCTTTTTCTACTGCCTCTTCTTTCTCCTGTATCTTTATCTCCTGTGATGTGCACAGGGAGCGGGAGACATCACAAATATCCCTCAGAGTGAGCAGGATGATGGAACCTATATGCTCAGGATAGCAAATTAAAATAACAGAAGGAGCCCGAGACAGTAATGCCACATGCCATGGAGCAGGTGATAGTTGACAACTGTGAAAAATCAACTTCTAGGTTGTTTATTTTGGAAAATTGATGTTTTTCTTTGCTTTGTTTTGTTTGTTTTGGAAAACCAATATTTAGTTAAACTTAAAGGGTCAAGCTTCCATTACACACAGCGAAATCCACCCATAAATGTCCCAGGGGCCGAGAAGTTATGCTAGACTTTCAGGACTGTTATGTGCAAAGCTGGGACATTAGACTAGATTAGTAACATCCTGAGAACATTCCAATTATAACTCCTCTTGCCACCTGTGGGAATTGTGACACAGGCTCGCTATGGGAAATATCAAGCGTCCATTACTAAGAATGAAGAGCTGAGAGATTGAGACAAGATCATAATAAGTCACAATTACTTTACATAGTTTTTATTATTTCTGTGTTTTAGGAAAAAAAGTAATATGAAATATAGATATCATAAAAGAGCAGTAAAAGGCTGACAAAGTAACTAATAAGCCAAAAAGACCCTGAAGCTCACACATTTATTTTGCTAACTTTTATTTTAAATAGAAATCCAGGTTGAACTTTGATAACACTTTCCTTTCCTGTGCATTTGTACACTTTGTAAAACTGTGCCTATAATTTAAAAATATGAAAGGGAGATAAGCAGTTTAGAAATCAACCAAAAACAACACCAAATATATTTAAGTGTAAAAATTGGAAAGAACATCCAGAGAAATACCTACACACGTGTTTCCATGGAGCCGAAGGACCAGTCGCTGAACCAAAAAGTGTGTGCTGTTCAGTCTCTTCAGGCCCAGAGTGGAACGTGCTGATGTTGTCATGATAAAGAGACTCGCTTTTTCTCGTCTGATGTGTTTTCTTCCTTTCTGATTCTGATATTGTAACCTGTCTTTTTAAATATCTAGATATTTTTACATACCTCAACTTTATGTTTTTAAATAGAATATTACACTATTCAACGAGCTTTCTTCCAACATATATTTTAATGCATTTTTATATACTGTGTCTCAGGACACCTTAGAACACTATGCATAGCTGTATGTGTCTGAACTAAGCATATGTGTCTATATGCTTTCAATGGTGGGGGAATGGAAGGAAAGAAAGAGAACCCATAATAAATTTAATTTAAAATTGCCCACTGGTGGAGAGCAGGGCTTGACGTCTGGCTTCTAGAGCCTGAATTCTAGTTTCTGCAGCTTTGTGATATTAACCAAATTGCCCCTTTTTTAATTGTTTTATCAATTGTGAATTGGGGGAAAATGTTACTTATCCCAGACTCTTTGTGAGGATTAAATAAATTAAATGCATAATGTAGAGAGCTTTCCTGATCCGTCTAAGCTCCCCGTTGTCAGGTTTTATCGCTGTTGGTGATGTTATGTAAGAAGATCACTGGTATTAGGTCGACTGATGAGTCAGATCTCTGGTTGCAGTGGTTTCAAGACATGAAGTTGCTAAGTTAGTCTGTGAAAGCACAGATGCCCCTTGCAGGCCAGATTCCATCTTTGTCCCCAGAATCAACTGGATTTTGGTGGATTCTAGTCTAAATCTGAGGGGTTCTTGATGAAACACCTGGATAGCATATGGTGATTAAATAAATGCTCAAATAGAATAAAAGCACCTTCCTGAACTGGTTACTCCTCTACCTTAAAAACTGCTTATATTTATTAACACTCTGGACATGAGTTCATGATTTACCTTATTAGAGATGGCATTTAAATGTATGCCAAGTGGGGGGCACCTGGGTGGCTCAGTCACTTAAGCATCTGACTGGATTTTCAGCTCAGGTCACGATCTCACGATTTTGACTTTAAGCCCTGCATCAGGCGCTGCGCTGACAGTATGGAGCTTGCTTGGGATTCTGTCTCCCTTTCTCTCTGCCCTTCCTCCACTCACTTGTTATCTCTCTCAAAATAAAATAAAATAAAATAAAATAAAACACTTTAAATTTATGCCAATTTTCTTTTGAAATATTATAAGTTTAAGCTTTGCAGAGCAATCATCTATAAGAAATTTTAGGTAAGGCTTGAGTGTGACTTACTGCAACTAGATCACTAATTACCCTATTAAGAAATAGATTAAAACATAAGATGGATGGTCCACAAATGTTCTCAGCTGTTGTCTCAATGGTCAAAATTTGACATTAATTAAACTTTATATAATATATAGAATCTTTGTTATTCATCTACTAATATGACCTGTTAATAATTTCTGATAAATTAAGTTCTGTGGCAAGAATTTCTGAACAGAAATAAAATTCAATCTGGTTAAATAAAAGATACCACATATCCTCTCTTTTTAACTGGCAATTATATTCCCTTCCCCACAAAATACCACCATCAACAATACAGTCACAGAGCACAAGAAAGGCAAACCTTTTCCAACCTGTGGTTGAGTACTTAACACACACCTGCCGTTGCATCTCATCTCTTGTCAAATAAAGAGACTTGAAATTAGCTTTAAAAAAATCAAAGTTGTGTTTCTTATCTGCTAAACCAAATGTTAACAGTCTGTGGTTAAAAACCAAATGATGCAAGTCAGCTTATTTAAAGACTAAGGAGGTAAGATGGCTTCCAAAAATGATAAAGCAGGGGAAAGCGTGTAATAGGTTTATTAGGAAATTAAATTATTTAAGTGAATTTCTTCTATTTGTATGTTAGCATTTTAAAAAGTCACTGTGATAGTTAGCTGGTATAGTTACTTTGACATTTTTTGGTCTTAATTGCCCCATTATTTTATGCTGAAGGAAACTCAAAATGACATTAGCTTCTCACATTTTGAAGGGGATGGTAACACTTTCCATACTATTAAAATATTTGACTTTTAAAGAACTCGATGATGTACTTATACCGGAGGGAACCTGGGAAGAAAAATTCAAGCCCCTTTGTTTCCAATTCTCATACTACTTAGTATGCTACTTCGTAATTTTCTGTAATTGTATTCTGGTTTTCCATCAGAATGTGTGCGATGAAAATGCAAGACTTCGCTTCGCTTTATTTTCTATTTGTCATTCTCAGCATCTGGGTGAGTGTTGGCACATAATAGACATTCAATATCTAGTGAATTGATAATTGAATGAAGGGGTTAACTAAAATGCATTTTGCTTGGAGCAAGAGCATATATAAATGATGACTTAGCCAGAGACACATTTTGAAAGCTAGCAGCAGGATTGAACAACAAACAAAAACCAAGATAGAGACCAGGAAGCTGATGAAAAAAAAGGTTGTCAGTGTTATTACTGTACATCAGTTTTCAATGGAGTTATTGTTCTTTAGGAGGATGGGATACAGATCACCAGATCACAGAGATGCCAATTTTATTGGAGAAACCTTATCAAACACAGTAAAATTGCTCTACATTTTCACATGTGAATCTTTACATGAAACTGTATTAATAAGCTTTATAACTCTTACTGTAAATAATCCTTTGGTGTTAATGACCACTTTGTCATGTACCCCTAAGTATTTGAAAACCATAGTTTTTAGGCAGATATATTTTATTCCATGGCATTTGGTTAACCTGTGTTATTTGCATACTTGTGAAAATGAAAGTACTTAGCCACCCCACTGTCTTCAGTTTTTTCTCACCGTGGCAAACTCCTGCGTGTGTAAATTAAATGTTTCTGACCGTGAAGCATGCTCTAGTAATGCATCCCCTTTCTGTGGATTTTGCTAATGCAGTAAAAACAAACAGAATGTCTTTTTTTTTTAAGAAAAGGAAGTAGAAGGTATAAAAGTAAGTGGGTAGCCTGTTCAGCAACTGAACATAAAAATCAAGTGTGTATTTGTGAGAAGCACACTTCCTAAGAACAGCAGATCGTGAGGCATTGCATGATGGGACAGTTTCCAGAAATCATAAAGTCTCTCAAGTGATCTCAAAATAATGAAGTCCAGCACTTACTGAATGAAATTGCATTCTGTGGTTTGAGTGAAAGTGTTGGTTTAAAAAGAATAGGAAATTCCATGCAAACTTTACAGACTGAAGCTATTTATAAATCCCTAGTAGCTTCAAGGACTTAATAAAGAACCAATATGACAAGCAGATTTCATTTTTATAATCTGATCATATAACAATTTCCTATCCTTATTCTCTTCTTTCGTTTTCACCTTCATTTTAGTTATTCTACACAATTGCCCACTCATCTCTATTTACTTAACCCTGATATACCAGGTAAACTAAAGATAGAAAGAAATCAGCCTAAAATAAGGAGTAAATCCTAGCATATACTCTTTCTGACTCTCACCCATACCTTTTCATGATTTTTCTATAACAAAGGTTCTGGGATGCAGGATAAGTGACTTTCAAGTACTTTTAACTTCTAGCGAAGCTAGTGGGCTGGGTAATGTTTGTATGTTGATATTATGAAATATACGCATTATCCATTCACATGTAGCCTGAAAGGATTACCTGGCTCATTCCTTCATTGGTTGCTTTAGTTTTCAAATTCTGTTGCATCCCTTCAAGACCACTGTGAGCAATCGCGTTTCCCCAAATGTAATCCTTCTGATGTTATTGTATCTTTGTAGATGTACTTAAAGATCCAACACAAACTGACTACCTGCCTTTTTTTTTTAATGTTTATTTATTTTTGAGACAGAGAGAGAGAGCTCAAGTGGGAGAGGGGCAGAGAGAGAGAAGGAGGCACAGAATGCGAAGCAGGCTCCAGGCTCTGAGCTGTCAGCACTGAGCCCGACTCATAGCTGAAACTCGTGAACTGCGAGATCATGACCTGAGCCTAAGCGGACACTTAACCTACTGAGCCACCCAGGCGCTTTTCTATTTAAGTCACCGGTAGGCTTTGTGGACGTTCTAAATTTAAGTAGCTAGGTCCCTACTGAATTATCATGTACACAAACAGAAAAGTCAGATGCCATAGGAAAGTTAGTAGTTCATTTTCCCTTGATATGTGAGGCACAACACCTAGTATTCTAGAAGAAGAACAGGTGAACTCAGCTCCTGGATTAACTTAAATTCTAGGCTTAGTTGCATGAACTTTCTATATAAGCAATGAAGGGATTTTGCAAATGTTGGGCCGGGGACTGCTATTATTATGAGAAAAATACTACCAGTAGGCAAATATGGCAGTGTGTGTAGGAGAAAACAAGGCAGATTATCACTATTTTTACCCTATATCCACAAAGATTAAAACACACCCCTTCTTTGGATTTATGAAAAAAATAATCCACTCTCTACAATCATCATAGAAAAAATTAACTGTGAAATGAAGATCTCAGAGAGGAGCTGGTGTTCGTAGGAGGGTAGTGAGTATTAACTGAGGACTTTACTCCCGTGGCGCTGCTCTTAGGTCTTTATGTTCATCAACGCCTCCTGTCACAACACCATGATGACGGATACACATCTTACAGACGAAGAAACTGATTTCCAGAAACTTTAAGTAACTTTCCCACGGCAACAAACATAGCATTAAAAGACATATAAATAAACAAACAAATGAATTGACCCCCTTAGCAATGCCCTTCTCTTAAAAACTAATCATCACCTTTTCCATGGAAGTTTCTGATCCACTTGTTCCATCCCATTTTCCTTTATTGCTTGGAGGTTTCTACCAACGTATGAAAAGATGATATGGATTTGTAAGCCCTGAATTATATACGTTTTTTTTGGAAACGTTCATTTATTTGTGAGAGAGCAGGTGCAAGTGGGAAGGGCAGAGAGAAGAAGGGACAGAGGATCCAAAGTGGGCTCTGCACTAACAGCAGAAAGCCCACATGGGGCTTGAACCCATGAACCATCACATCATGACCCAGCCACAGTTAGAGGTTCAACTGAGCCACCCAGGTGGTCATCTTACATTCTGTGTCTCAATGTGTATCAGATAAAATAGAAGAAATACAAACCTGGAAATAAAGGCTTCAAATTATTAAGATGCTATAGACTGTGTTAACCAGTCAGTAAAAGCTAAAGAAAACAAAATATACAGCTTCAAGTTCCCATGAACATTTAAACATTGGTTGTATATTTACTTCCAGATTTACTTCTAAATTTTTCAGTAAAGATAATCTATAATTTGTATTTTCTAACCACATATAAGTAAAATTTAATGTCAAAAGTATAAAAATTTATTTTATTTTATTTTATTTTAATGTTTTATTTATTTTTGATAGAGAGAGAGAGAGACAGCATGAGCAGGGGAGGGTCAGAGAGAGACGGAGACACAGAGACCAAAGACAGGCTCCAGGCTCTGAGCTACCTGTCAGCACAGAGCCCAATGCGGGGCTCAAACCCACAAACCATGAGATATGACCTAAGCCAAAGTTGGACGCTTAACTGTCTGAGCCACCCAGGCGTCCCAGAAGTATAAAAATTTAAAATGCTTTAAATGACTATTACTTAAATTATGATTTAGAGACAAAAGTAAAAAGCTTGTAAACATTGTTTAGAAAAAGTAGATAACAATTGTGGTAGTTGTGGAATTTGGGTGAGCCTCTGACTGATTCAACCCATGGATGGGGATAGAAATGATGTCATAAAACTTCTGAGACTAATCTATCGAGAACAATGCGTTTCCAAATTGCCTTCCCAGATGCTCACTCAGGGGAAACTCACTGCCATGTACAAAAGGTACACATCTGGAGATGGCCGTGCTAGAGAAGACATGCATGGTGGTGCCTAAGAAGGAGACATGAGTGATGGACTGCGCGTTTGGGATAAAGCGAGAGGGACTGGGAACGGGCTTGGGGCATTCTCAGACAGCCATGCGGGCCTTCCCACCGCCCCCAGGAAGGAGGGAGAAGGGGTTGTGTGCCTGGAACTGCAGATCTTGGAGCTGTTCTCAGGAGTTTTGACCACACTCCTGGGATGCCCTGAACCGAGGACACGCATTTGAAGAGCCCCCCAGTGGGCAGGAAGAAGCTGGCACTCTACCTTCTCCATGTTTTGTAAGACCTAGGAGCAGCCTGGGGGTATGTGTGGTTTCCATGGAAATTCATGGTGTGGGTCCAGAGAGGCAGAACTTGTCAGTCAACCATGCTCCTAGCAACTGTTTCTTTTGAAAGACATCTGAGTGGTAGGTTTTTGACTGTCACCAAGACACCACAGATGACAACCACAGTTGAGCCCAGGTTTCCAGTAATCTTACCCAAATATGAAACGTGTGAGCAATGGGGTCAACATGGAAGTTGGTCCTTCAGCCTAGTTACTTCAGCCAGAGAGTGACATATATATATATATATATATATATATATATATATATATATATATATATATATATATATATGCTTGTGGTAAAAAGGTGATAAAAGCAAACTCCAAGAATATCTATCTAGAATATGTTGCATTTTACTCTGTGCAATGAAAATCAGATCTTTGTAAGGAGGTAGTATCAGAGTTGAGTATAATGGATGGGGGGGGGTGTTCATATGAGAAGTTTGGTGGGTTAGAGACTGGGGTTTGAGGGGGATTCCACACAGAAAAAAAATTATTAATAAAGGCAGAGTAAAGGAGATGCAGGGAAAACTCAAATTAGTGTTGCAGTAGCTTTAAGTTGCTAAGAAAGTGTTTCTAGAAGTGAAATGAAGTTTTGGGCCAGATTACAGGGCTGTGAGTCATGGGGAGGCTGTGCTCCAGCTCTGATCCACCACTGAAGGGTGACCGGTGAGGGAGGGAGTACTTTTTAAGAGAAACACTTCTGATAACATCCTAGGTGCAGACCAAGTCCGGACAGTGTGACCTGCCATTTAGCAGCCGCTGCCATATTCCAAAAAGAGGCGTGACTGCACACCCTGAACCAGTATGGCGGCTGGAGAAGACCATTGCCAAAGAAGGGGTGAGGACTGGAAAAACGTCGTGAAAGTCAACTCAGCAGGATCCAATGAAGGGCTCGATGAGAGTGTGGAGGGAGAAAAAGGAGACTAAAGAATAGCTTCTCGTTGCCGGAACTTGACGTCAATTGTAGCACCAATTTGAGGTGAGTTTGGGTATTATCCTCATCAAGTGCCTTGACCTTGTGAATGAATCTAAATACTGTTCAGGGAGAGGTCTAAAATTTCTTTTTTAGTATGTTTTACTTATTTTTGAGAGCAAGAGAGACAGAGAACAAGCAGGGCAGGGGCAGACAGAGAGAGAGGAGAGAGAGAGAGAGAGAGAGAGAGAGAGACGGAATCTGAAGCAGGCTCTAGGATCTAGACTGTCAGCACAAAGCCTAACACAGGTCTCATACTAAAAGACCAAGAGATGATGACCAGAGCCAAATTAAGACGCTTAACCATTTGAGCCACCCAGGTGCCAGTTCAGGGAGAGGTCTAAACCAGAAATAAAAGAAATGTGTGCCAGAGACCGAGTGAGCAGGGGACACAGGTTAATAGTGAACCATTGCTTTGGAGGGCTAACTTAGTAAGAAGCAAAGATACATTGGGGTCACTGGGAAGTAGGTACACTGGGGTCATTGGGAAGTGGAAGGGTGGAAGGCAGGCAGGGGGTAGTGAGCTAACTGTTATGCAACATCCCAGGCCAAATTTCTTTCTAAAGTTATTTTTTTGTCCCTGACTGAATGCACTGTCACAACTCTGTCACAATGACTACCCCCCAAGGAGTGATATAACCAAGTATTAATTCAACTGCTATACTAGGGAGTAGATAGCAGAGACACACCTCAAGCCAAGCTAGGTGAGAAACGTGTTGTTTGCGTTGGTAGCTTCCTCTTACTTTGAACTTGTCTTTGGGTAGCAGTAGACGGTATTTGCCTCCAAACAGTTACCCCCAAATCTTAAAATATAAAATGACTACTTAAATATTTCATTAAGATCCTTACAAACAGCAGCAGAAGGTATTGTGCATGATTGGTAAAACCTGCTTGTTAATTGATTAATGAAATACTGCATGGAACTTAAATGAAGCAATTTGGGAAATGGTATACCATGGGTAGGTAGTAAATTTCTTTTGGGGTTCTAAGCATTTGTTTGGTTAGAGAACTTAGTAAGCCCTTTGGGAAAGAGATAACATCAAGGAAGTTGAAAGCCATATGAAATGGTCTGCAGGACTTCATAGCCATTCAAGGAAATTTTAGAATGACAGAAGATGGGAAATTAGGTTTCATACCAATTGGATCCAGTTCTGTGAGGGGCAGAGGGTTGATATCTGCATTACATGGGTAATTTTCCCCTACCAATCCCATTTGGCAATAAGGAATATCAATGTTTTCATTATTGACTCTGCAGGGGCCACAAATTGAGCTGGTAGTTTTAAACAATTAATATAATGTAAACACCATAACAGCACATTGAAATTGTCTTGTGAGAATGCGCATTAAAATGTTAATAGGGTTTGCTTCTGGGTGGAATTCATGTTCTTGAATAATCTACAGCTTTGTAAATGTACAAAGTCATTACACCAATTCTGTTGTTTCAGAGTGCACTGCCTCTCCTACTGAGATGGACTTTACTGACAGTTTTTTTTGATGCTGGATGTCAAAGTAAATAATTTTAATTTCAGTATAATTAGAGAGTTAATATATCTACTGCGAGTGAGCCAATTCTCTTTTTAATTGGTAGCTCAGGCTGCAAATTTAAATGGACTTTTCAAAACTGGCCAGGCCAAAGACCCTGAATCTCTTCTAAAGGAAGCTAAGAATAAGGTGCCTGGGTGGCTCCGTCCGTTAAGCATGTGATGAGATCTTTCGTATCCTAAGTCGTTGTCATGAAAGAGTTAATGAACCTCCAAAAGAATAAACGATTTACTACTTTCTTGGGGTTTAGGCCTAGTAAGCATGATATAAATTAAAACTGCTATTTCTCGTTTTCTATAGTCAAGCAAATGTATTACATGTCGCTGCTAATAGGAAAGACACTTATGCACTCGCCTAAACAGAAGTTCCTTTCTTCAGGAACAATGATAAATGTTCTTTCTCTAAAATGAAAAGAGGAAATTGCTTGACTATAAACCATTCAATCTACTATTATTAATTATGTAGAGAATTTCATGATTTAATGAAATTTAGAGAGCCTTGCAGGAAGCAACATGATTTAGCAATATACTGACAATTAGCTAAGGAATGTATCATGTATACTGGTTTCATATTTCTAGATACCAACCTCTGATACATTAGGAATATGAAGAATGAACATATGTATCAGTTGTTTCAAACATTAAAAATGTCTTCTTTAATGAATAGGAAACATTCTGTCAAAAAAGAGAAAGTCTATAAAATATTTTGATTTCATAGCAAGACCAAAAGATGTAGAAGTGCTTTGCGTATAAGACATAAGTTGAACTAGTTGAAGAAGGAAAATTAATTAGAAAATGGTTAGAAGTTAATAGTCTCGGGAGTAGATCTTTTTCATTTTTGAATTCCCGTAGCACTTGGTGCTTTTCTTATAGCACATACTAATGTACTGCTTGGACTACAGTTATTGATACTTATGTCTTGCCTCTTGGAAAAGCAAGGGCAATTAATGGCATGAGATATCCACTTCAAAGAGACATAAGCTACAATTCTTAGCTGTTTAACTTAAAATCTTGGGCCTCAGTTTTCTTGTTGAACAAATGGAGAAAATAAAATCTTGTAGGGATTTTCTTCCTGTCAAGATAATGCAAGTAAAGCATAAGGAATGTAGGAAGAACCCAATAAAACCTATTTTACAGAGCATAAACTATCTCTATCTTTTTTTATATCTATTATCAGTAGAGTCTAGAAGAATGCCTATTCCATAGAAGGTTTATTAATCCTTGGCCAGAATAATCTATATATAGATTAATATAGTAAAACCTTGTTTTACAAGCATAATTCGCTCCAAAAACATACTTGTAATCCAAAGCAATTGCATACCAGAGTGAATTTCAAAAACCACTGGCTCAGTTGTGAGTCACGTACTACTCATATCACAAGACTCGATCATTTATCAAGTTAAAATTTATTTAAAATGTTTGCTCATCCTGTGGAACACTCACAGAACAGGTTACTTGCCATTCAAGGTTTTCCTATAATGATATAATTTAGAGAGTTTGTATACCATTTACCTACAATGGCTTAAAACATCAATACATGAAATACAGAAAGATATGTCATGGTCTTTATCTTTAAGAAATTATGATAGGGGTGCCTGGGTGGCTCAGTCAGTTAGGCATCCCATTTCCACTCAGGTCATGATCTCAAAGTTCATGGGTTCAAGCCCCACATCAGGCTCTGTGCTGACAGCTCAGAGCCTGGGGCCTGCTTCAGATTCCGTGTTTCCCTCTCTCTCTGCCCCTCTCCCACTCATATTCTTTTTCTTTCTCTCAAAAATAAATAAATATTAAAAATAAAAAACAAGAAATGATCATAAAATAGGCACCTGGGTGGCTTAGTTGGTTAAGCCTCTGATTCTTGATTTCTACTCAGGTCATGATCCCAAGGGTCAATGGATCAAGCCCCAAGTCAAGCTCTGTGCTGAGCATGGAGCCTACCTGGGATTCTCTCCATCTCTCTGTCTTTCTTTCTCTCTCTGCCTCTGTCCCTCTATGCTACTTGCACTGTCTCCCTGTCTAAAATAAAAATATAATAATATATTTTATTATCATAATATATATTACATATATGTATATTAAAAAGTAAATGATGATAAAATAATGCATTATTCAGCTTAGGATTCACTGCAAATAAAAAATAAAGCAGAAGTAGTTTTTAGAAGGATAGACGCTTATTTCTCTCTTACGAGAATTTCAGGGGATTTCAGGTGATCTGGTGCTGAGGTGGCTCCACATGGTCAGTGACTCAGCCTCTCCATTTTATTCATCTCTGTGCCGTCCTCCTTTTGTGACGTCACCTCAGGGCCCAGGATGGTTGCTCTAGATCCAGTCATCCTTCTGTATAGCATCCAGCAGAGAGTGGAAAAAAAGTACAGAAATACTCATACCTTGACATGTGGAATGACTTTGTGACTTACAGGGTGTTATTCCTGAAAGCTCATTGGCCAGAATTTAGTTGCATGTCCACACTTAACTAAAAGGAAGACTGGTAAGTATTATCTTCCTCTTGGGTACCACACACCCAGCTAAAAATCCGAATTCTATTACCAAATGGAATGGAAGAATGAGTATTAGGGGACCGTAAGCAGTCATCGCAATATATGTGTAGGTAAATATATGCAAACTATAGGTGTAAGTATACACATATGCAAATTGTGTATATGTAAATATACACAAATTGTATATAAGGTATATGTTTGTATATTATGTATATGTATTTCATTATGTGGATTGTGAATACAAATATCCACATAAAGAAATACTTAAAAAATGTTTTAATGTTTATTTTGAGGGAGAGAGAGCCAAGAGTTTGAGCAGGGAAAGGACACAGAGAGAGTGAGACACAGAATCTAAGGAAGGCTCCAGGTTCTGAGCTGTCAGCACAGAGCTGAATGCAGGACTCGAACTCATGAAGTGCGAGATCATGACCTGAGCCAAAGTTGGACACTTAATCGACTGTGCCGCCAAGGCACTCCATAAAAAATACTTTTTAATCAAATACAAGAGTAAGCAGTGCCTGTTCTTATAGGAAGAGGTAACATGCTCAGTTACCCTTGCATTTGCAGGCGACCTTGATAATGCAACATCAATTTAGTGATGGATGCAGGAATCTGTCTGATTAGGATTATTTCCACTGTAAGTAACAGAAATGTAGCTCTTTCCTCCACACTGTATGATTCCGTGCTAATTTACCTGTAGCATTTATTACTGCCTGGCATGATTTTTACCTTTAATTTGCCTATTATTTTATTTTATGGCCCCTCCTCCGCGATGGGAGCCCCACGAGGGCAGAGAAATCATCACTCGTTTTCAATCTACGGCAAATCACACCTGCAAGACCACGTGAAAATAACAGCACCTACATACTCGTCTAACGAACTGCATTTCGATTATTTTTTCCCAGGCTTTCTTCCCGAACAGACAGGAGGGTTCTGGTTTCAGCAGCTCTGCTTCCTCACCAGAACCTCCACTCCATTCCTAACAGGGGGCCGGGTCCTCCGAAGCAAGGGGAGCAGTGGGCGCGGGCGCAGGCAGTCCAACGTGAGTGGGAGGAAGATTTGATTAAAAAAAAGAATTATTTTAGGAATTTAATAGTTGACATATCCTTGGATCACATAATCAGAGTCTTTTAAAAGTCCCATATGGCCAAATTCATGCTTAAATTGTTGCCCAGAGGACATATATAAAATAAGCTAAAATAGGTAAACATAATATTTTTTTCTAATGCACAATAATTATAAAAGAAACGTTAATGCTTTGTACCACTACTTCAAATGGCTGTCCAATTATTTCATAGTAATTGCTTTTTCTCAAATGTTGGGGACTATTTAGACTTGCACCTAAAGGTTGTGAAGCTACCTGATGGGGACTTGCAAGAGAAGTCAAAACTAGGGACAAGTCAAGTGCGGCGAATGCGGTAACAGTGATCTATTGTTCAGAGATTGCTCAGGTAAGCTGAAGAAGTGAATGCCTCACAATTTCTATTCTTTGAACAAGACTGAATGAAAATGGAGTGCAAATAATCCGTTTGTTTGTTACACACTTACCAGGAAATTATCAGACCTATCAGGTATTGTATTTAATTCCCCTGTTTTTCATAATGCCAGGGAACTGCAGTTCAAGACGTCACACACACTCACAGATTGTATTGTAGACTTCCCGTAGGTAATACGTCTTGATGAAATCCACACTCTCTGCTCTCTACGCTTTTACTCTTTCAGTCAACCTTTTAGCACTATTTCCAGTTTTGTCGGATGAGATCATCAAATGAAATTGCAAGTTTTAAACCATTATGCTATTAATATACTTCTCAATACCTATTGCTGAATAATACAGAAAATTAGTAATAAATTTTATTTGGGCACCTTCCTCTTTAGTATTGGTTGACCTCCACTGAGAAGCCATTAGATTTTCAGAAACGGTCACTCTACTTGTTCTGAACTGTCTGGACTTTCTGAGCTTCAGTTTTCCTGGGTGTCACTGGCAAGAACTGGCTGTAGACAGGACCCCACCAGACAACCCGGATGCAGTATTATCTTTTCCATTCCTTAATCACCTTGCCATGAGTTAATTTCTCAGCCCCTTAGTGCCCTTCTCTGCAAAAACATGTTTAATAAGGTTAATTAAGTAATAACGCTGTTACTGTGAAGATTAAAGGCATATAAATGATAAAAGTTATGAGGCACAAAGTAAGTGCTTGATAAACATTACTTTTATTTATTTTCATTTTTGAGAGAGACAGACAGAGAGTGCGTGAGTAGGGGAGACAGGCAGAGGGAAAGGGGGGAATCCTGAGCAGACTCTCTGCTCAAAATGAAGCCTTGTGTGAGTCTCAGTCCAACCACCCTGGGATCATGACCTGAGCTAAAATCGAGTCAGATTCTCAACCAACTGAGCCACACAGGTGCCCCAAACATTATTTTAATATCATATAATCGTATACTTCTTCTGTTAGCTCAGAAGAAAATCTTTTGGAGAATGTGGTGCATACATGAGTTCAAAAGTGCTAAATATATCAATGTGAAGGTATCTAGGTTATAATATTTAATAAGTATATGTGTATATATAGCATTTGCATTATATGCAGGGACTATATCTCTTTTCGTGGGAAAGTTCATTTTAATGACCTGACAGTACTGATATAGCACTGATTACCATTAAAAATATAAATGTACATTTTGCTTTTGAAACAAAGCCACTGAAGTTATTCTCAGAATATGCGTCTCTTATTACACAATGAGAAGATAATAAAATACTCAGGGTGAAGAGGGAGAAACAAAGCCCACTTATTAAAATTGATTCCCAATACCAGGGTTCTGCCTGTTTTACTCACCCCCCACCCCAACCCCCGCCCTTATTTAAATTTTATTTTGTTCTGCTTTTTCAGTGCTGCTTAACCTAGATTTTCACAGAAGATCTGGGGTTTTCTAAGCAAGCGTGCACAACCCCGCGATTCCTGTAAGAGCTGTGTTTTTCTACTCTACTCACAAACAACTATGTCTTTCTATGAAAAGAAACAAACATGGCTTCCTTTGCGAAACACTCTTCTTTTTCAATTAAAACAATGTAGAATCTCTCATATTTTCTCACATGGCTAATGTTGCCCCTGAAATAAGATATTCCTTTCAACTTTGAAGAAGGGAACTAAGTCAAATCAACAGTAGCCACATTGCTCCTTTGAAGTTGCTATTCAAATACCTACGGTCCAATTTAGTAAATGAAGTAGACATCTTTTTTCAAAATATGATCGCTTCTTTGGCGAAGGCACAGAATTCAGCTTACCTGTGTAAATATTCTTTAAAAATTACTTCAGATGATAACTTGTAATGTGAGTTGAAATAATTTTGTAAAAGGTGACCTGCATGCCAGAATATTGTCTTTCCCAAGACATGTTCCTCTCTGTCTCATACCTTCTTGTTTACATTTCCAAGCACAACACTGTTTACATTATTTAACTTGTAAGATCGTTTTCAAGTATCTAGGGCCATAAAAATTTAATGTAGCCAAAGTGGTTGATTCCTGCAAAATATTATCTTTATGGGTATAGCAAGCACTCTGAGATTCTCTAAATAAACAAGTCACCAATATGTAACTTAAGATGTGAACATTTAAAGGTTGAACAAACTATATGGATTTAAAGTTTCTTCCAGATAGAATGCTAAAATTTGTGTCAGGTTTCAGCCTGACTTTTAATTCTACATACCTCAAAGCATTTCCTTATGTCTGTATATCTGTATCTTAATAAGACTCGTGTATCAACATTTCCCAGAGTGTCCTGTACTTTCCTGCCAGGCCCACATTAACAATATTAAGTGAATGATCCATGATGATATGAATATGTCTATGTAAACCTGGGCTGTGTTAGGTTACAAGTCTGTCATCCATTCCCTAAATTTTACACACACTCCAACCTCCCCCAAACCCAGCCAACCACACGTACAGTCTCCATAATTACACTTTTGTCTCTCTGAGTGTATCGCACTAGTAGAATTACACATAGATAAACATTCGAAACTGGCTTTCATGCAGAATGTTATCTGAGTGATCCAGCCAATTTTCGTAAACCATTTGTGAAGAATAGTTCACTACATACTGTACCACAGTCTTTGCATCAATTCACCAATGGAAATAAAGTTGTTTTCAGTTTGGACAATTAAGGATGGAGCTCTATAAAACATAAGTATTGGTGGGAACACATTTTTTTTATTTCTTTGGGGCAAATATGCAGGAGTGGGAATTTTGATTAATACAATAAGTTTAGTTTTGACTTCGTAAGAAACTGCCAAATAATTTTCCAGGTTGTAAACATTCGCGCTTCCCTCAACGATGTGAGGGCGCAGGTAGCAAGGTGAGCACTTGCTCTCACCTGTGTGCCCTTGTTCAGACTTCCTGATACGCACATGGTTATGTATCATCCGGGTTTTAATTATGTTAGACATAATTTTACATGTGCTTTTACTTTCAGACATCTCCTTTGGTCAAGTATTTGTTTAAATTTTATTTTGATCATAGGTTTTTTTTTTTTCTGTTGAGTTTTGAAAGTTGTGTATATATTTTGGATCCAAGTGCATTGTCAAGTATGTGATTCCCAACTATTTTCTCAGTCTGTGGTGAGTCTTTTCATTCTTTTTAACAATGTTTTTCACAGAAGAAAACCAAAGTATTTATGTTTTTTTTAATGTTTTGAGAATGTTTATTTATTTATGTTGAGAGATTTATGTTGAGAGGGGAGGGCCAGAGAAACAGGGAGCCTAAGCAGGCTCCTCACTGTCAGCATAGAGCCCTACTGGGCGCGTGACTCAGCAACCATGAGGTAATGACCTGAGCCGAAATCAGAAACTCAGAGGCTTAACCAACTGAGCCACTCAGGTGCCCCAAAGCATTTATATTTTAAATCTAATTTATCACTTTCCTCTTATGGATTGTTCTTTCAGTAGCTTGTCTCGGGACTTTTTACCAAACCCCAGAACACAAATATCTTTCCCTATGCTTCTTCTAAAAAGTTTCAGTTTCTTATTTTACATTCAGATACATTCTCTGTTTCAAGTTAATTTTTGTGTAATGGTGTGAACTTTAGGTCAAGTTCCTTTTAAAAAAAAAATTGGGGGGAGGCACCTGGGTGGCTCAATCGGTTAAGTGTCTGATTTTGGCTCAGGTCGTGATCTCACAGTTTGTGGGTTCCAGCCCCAGGTGGGTCTCTGTACTGACAGCTCAGAACCTGGAGCCTGCTTCAGATTCTGTCTCCCTCTCTCCCTGACCCACCCCTCTCACACTCTGTCTCTCTTTCTCTCAAAAATAAATTTTAAAAAACATTAATTCTTTTAATTATTTGGGGGGGAACCTGGGTGGCTCAGTCAGTTAAGTGTTTGAGTTCAGCTCAGGTCATCATCTCACAGTTTCTGAGTTGGAGCCCTCCATTGGGCTTGTGCTGACAGCTCAGAGCCTGGAGCCTGCTTTGGATTCTGTGTCTCCCTCTTTCTGCCCCTCCCCTGCCCGTGTTCTGTCTTTCTTTCTCTGTCTCAAAAATAAATAAACATAAAAAAACAATTAAAAATAAACATTAAAAAATAAAACAATAAAAAATATAACTCACTTGTTTAATTTTTTTGCATGTGGATGTGCAAATGATTTAATACCATTTATTGGATTATAGCTTTTCTCCACCTAAAAATATTATGTAGATCTACCTTTATCAAAAACTGATCTGTCTTATCTTCGTGGATCTATTTCTGGACTTTATATTCTACTCTATTGATCGATTTGTTGTTCCCTTTATCAATACTATGTTGTCTTTGTTACTGTAGCTTTTTAAACACAGCAACAATTCATATTTAATAAAAACTGAACATATTCAGTACACATAAGATTTAATTAGTTTGGGAGCATCAGGGTGGCTCAGTCGGTAAAATGTCCGGCTTAGGCTCAGGTCATGATCTCACAGTTTGTGGGTTTGAGCCCTGCATCGGGCTCTGTGCTGACAGCTCAGAGCCTGGAGCCTGCTTCAGATTCTGTGTCTCCCTCTCTCTCTGCCCCTCCCTGCTTGTGCTGTCTCTCTCTGTCTCTCAAAAATAAATTTAAAAAATTAATAGTTTGGAGAAATGCATACAGCCATGACACCATTCCCCAATCAAGGTAATTAACATGTCCATCCCCTCCAAAAGTTTCCGTGTGTGTGTGAGTGTGTGTGTGTGCAGGCTGAATGGGTGTTGGCACAAAGAGACTCCAAGGTCTCCAAGGTCTTTCACATGGAGCTCCAACATTCTTGCTATCTATAATTTTTTTTCCACTCAGTGATACTATTTGATGACCTAGTAATATTATTGCTATTGTTCTCCCCATATCTATTAGTACTTATCACATCAGGTACATTGGAATGGGTGTCTAGGTTTTAGGCACATGGGATTGTAGTGTTAAAAAATAAATTATTACAAGTTTGAGCACAGCATATTTATGCAGATAACTAACTCATAAAATTATTTTTCTTTTTTTAAATTTTTTAAATGTTTATTTATTTTTGAAGGAGAGATAGAGCACAAGTGGCAGAGGGACAGAGAGAGAGGGAGATACAGAATCTGAAGCAGGCTCCAGGCTCTGCGCTGTCAGCACAGAGCCTGACGTGGGGCTCGAACTCAAAAGCTGTGAGATCATGACCTAAGCCGAAGTCGGATGCTCAAGCAACTGAGCCCCCCAGGTGCCCCTACTTTTCTAATGTAAGCAGGGAGAAAGATGAGTGGCCTTCTGCGCTGAAGAGTGATGGGCACCATTTTGCCTGTGAAAGGAAGTGACCATGGTGCTCCTGGTGCCCACCAAAGAGAGGCAGCAGCCTCTTTTCTTGTTTCCTTGATAACCGAGTCCTGATTTAGTGTAAGTTTGAGAAGCCCCTGCTTCCAGAGAGGCTAGGACCCTCTTTTAGCCCAGTGGAGGAAATCTTGATTAGTCTAAGCTAACCAAAGCAATTGAATCACATTGCCAGGGATAATTTGAATGACTTTGTGACAGAATTTTGACCAATGAAGAAAAACTGTGACCATTGGAATTTTAGGGGTGATTCTGCAGCACTTTACCTTGAAAATAATGGGTAGAAAGCAAGGATATTTTCTGGCTTTGGGGAGTTGTAAGAGAACATGTTGTTTGGAGAGATTGCGGCCATCTTCTGACTGAAGAAACAAGTCCTGTAGCCACAGCTAACTTACTGAGACCCACAGAATCAAAAGAAAGGAAAAACTGCTTTTTAGCTGATCTCATTAGCGACTGACTTATTAGCCCTGAGCCTGCTCTAACACCAGTATTCTTATGTGAGGTGACTCTTCATTATTTAAGTATCCTTCTAGTAAAATAAGCCTATGTGGGGAAAATCAAGGTTCAGTGAGAATCTCTTGGTTAAATGAATGAAACATTTAAAGACCATTAGAGAGAAAGCTCTACTGAAAATAATAAAATGCAGCCATCTGCCTTTATCACTGTGATTCTCTATAGCCTTCTCATATACTTGCTGCTCTAGTGTTTTATATTATTTTAAAAATTGCAGTTATCCAGAATAAATATAAAATTTTTCTGATACCAATAGGTGCATAGGTGGTTGAATAGAAACTATAGGCACATAAGGAGTGAAGAGAACCACATTACTAAACTTTGTGGAATCTTTCTCTGCTACCAATTATTTTTAATTATATATTTCCTAGAGATTTTCATTCACTGAGTCTCAACCATTTTGGATTGTGGCCTTAGGATGGGGAAAATGTCTAATTAGGATCATGTTTCTCCCTAACATTTTATAGTTATCCTTTTTAAATCTTTTTGTTACCTGAGGCTTTATAAGACATATCTTATTAAATTTTCTCATGGTGATAGAGATAAAGATAATTTATGTGACATTTATTCTTGGTAGGCAGTCCAAGCCTTGTTCCTGAAAGACACAGACCTGGTAAGTTGTTCATAAAATTGTGCTATTCTGGGAAAAGCAACTGATGTATATCACAGGCAGACTGAGAGGACGGCTACATATTTTCATTTTGGTGTCAGCCTGAGCAAGGTTTAGATTCCAGCCCAACTACTTATTCTTGGTGTGACCATGGACAAACTTTTGATGAGTCTAAACTTACTCTCATCTACAATCACAGGATAGTGATAGAACTCAGAACCTCCTTACGGAGTATTTGCAAGAATACCATACCTAATGTTTATAAAGTGCTTAGCCCAGAAACTAGCACATAAGTTGTGCTAACAATTCATAGTGTGACTAATTAAATATCTTTTGAAATAAAAGTTTCCATCATCTTAAAGCTCCACACAATCCTACCACAAACCTTGAGAAGCTCCACCAACTGAATGACTGCAAGTACCCACTGAATCCACGGAGTCAATGTGCTGGCAGGTAGACAGGTTTTGTAAACTTTTTACAATAAAAGTCGCTCATGAAAAGAGTTATTTCAGATCTCCATGTGAAGAGGCAAGAGCATCTTCCAGGTCTTTTTAAAGGGGAGGAGAGTGAAAGGCTTATCCATAAACCCAGGAGCTGTATCTCTTCAACTAGTCTACATTCCAGCTAGGAGCTGTAGCTATCCAACTGGTCTACACTCAAGCTCCCAGCAGTTTGCTAAGAGGTCCTTCTAACTACAGACCCCCATGACTCTCACTTTACATGAGCTGATCTGCATTGTCTGAATTCTCCTGCATCTCCAGTTTGGGCGATTATGTCTTGTCCTGTGACCTCAATTCTCTGATGGATATAAGTCTTTGATTTTCAGTTGGTATAGATTTTTGTTTTGTTTTGTTTTGTTTTGTTCTGTTATGAAGGCGGGAGAGACCATTTCCAAACACTTTGCATATCACAGCAGAAACCTCTCATTGCGTTTTTTAGAAACATGAGAGTTTTTCATTTTAGAACAGTGGATCATATCTCACCTAATCATATGCAGTTAAGATTCCTCCATGTCTTTCCATCATTAATAGCTCATTTCTTCTCATAATTGAATAGCATCCATTGTCTGGAGGTACCATATTGTACCTGTCCATCGACCTGTTGAAGGACATCTTGGTTGCTTCCCAGTTTTGTCAATCATGAATAAAGCTGCTGTAAACATTTGAGTGCACAATTTTCTGTGAACAGAAGCTTTCAACTCCTTTGGGAAAATACTGAGGACCAGGGTTGCTGGGTTGTACTAGAAGAACATGCTAAGTTTAGTGAAAGACAGACTGCCCATCTGTCTTGCAAACTGGTTATACAGTGTTGCATTCCTGCAACAATCAATGCGAGTTTCTGTTGCTCCACGTCCTCACTGGGATTTGGTGTGAATGTTCTAGATTTTGACCATCCTAATAAGTGTGGAGTGGTATCTCAGTAATGTTTCAATTCGTTTATGTTTCCCTGTTGATGTAAGGTGTGGAACGCCTTTTCATAAGCTTACTTTCCATCTGTTTATCGTCATTGGTGAAGTGTCTGGAAGGTCTTTGGACCATTTTCTAAATCAAGTTCCTTGTTTTCTTATTGTTGAGAAGCCAATCTAAAAAGACTACCTACTGCATGATTCCAAATAGATGACATTCTGGAAGAGGCACAACTATAGACACAGTAAAAAAAAATTACTGATACGAGGGGGTTGGAGAAGAGAAGGGATGAAAAGGTGGCACACAAAATCTTTAGGACAGTGAGAATACTCTTTAAGATGCAATAGTTTAGATAGACATCATTATTCACTTGTCTAAACCCACAGAATGTATAACACTAAGAGTGGATCCTACAATAAACTATGGAATTTGATGGTTATTATGTGTCAATGTATTTTCACCAATTGTAATAAAGGTCATCACTCTTCTGGAGAATGCTGATAATGTGGAGGGTCATGCATGGAGGCAATGGTTTATGGAAAATCTCTGTGCTTTCCTTTAAATTTTGCTGTGAACCTAAACCATTCTAAAAATAAGTTTTAGGAAACATGTATCATGTATAAATAATATTTTAATACTTATATTTATTATTACTTTGTATTCTTTTTCTTTTGCCTTCACTAAAGACCCAAAAACAGCTTAATGATTGTGTTAATATTAGACAATATTTTAGGTGTAAGCAAGAGAAATGGTTTTGTTAGTTGGAAGAAAGTTGAGAACCCCACATGATCAAGAAGGGCCAATAACAACAGCTAATATTTACTAAATGACCTAATTGCTTATGGATGCAAGACTCCGCAAATCATGCTGTAGACAGTGTTATGTCAGTGTCATTTCTGACAACGTTATTGGCACTGTCTTCTCACATTTTTGTCAGCATTAGTGGATGTCATTTCAAGCGTGGGACAGAACTTCCAGTAACAATGCTAAATATCTCTTTTATCTGCATTGATTACTTAATATCTATGTTCTTGCATGAAACATCAATTAGAATTTCATTATCAAAAGACCACTTTCAGGTTGGAGTAAACTTGAGGTGGGAGACATGGTGACATTGACTAGCTTGCAACTTTGGCTTATTAAGACAGCACACCCAACACCCAACCCGACATACTGGGTTCACCTCTTTTCTAGAATGCTTTACATGAAGTTAAGGAATACAGACATCCATTGATTGACACATTTACTCCAAAAGGCTAAGCTGAGGGAAGCTTTTTAAAGATCAGGAAGCTTTGAATTTGCAACTTAGGGATGCGAGGATAAGAATGGTTAGTTCAAAAACACCTGGATGGCAATAATCTGATCATCTTCAATAGGAGAAGCAAATGCAACATTAATGATGTATGCGACTAAAAAACAGTAACATTTTGTTAGTATCAGTTATGATATAGCATAAAATATTAATAAGTTGACATTATTTCTATAAAGGCCGTGAGCCATGTCCAAGGATAAGAGGCAAAGAGATCATGGTTATCATCTAAAATGATATTCAATATTTTCCAAAAAGGATGAAATTGATTATTCCCCTTTCTGTACCAGTTTTTTCACACTTAAATTCAACTGCTTTTTTTTCCAAACCCTGCATACATCAAAACCTTCCTTTCATATGTTCCATATATTTATTCTATACATTGTTAGCTGCACTTTATAAAGAGTTCATGTAAAATAGCAGGCTGTGTTTGCAGACTCTGATTGACAAAGGAAACTGCTAAGGCACAGGAGTCACCATTAAAATCTCAGTGAGCCATTTTGAAAAGTAAATTGGCACAAATACCTAGTTGGTCATGTTCCCAGCCGAGTAATTGAACCTCCTTGTTCATTGAATTTGTATTTTAATATTCAGGAGTCATTAAACCACACTTCTGTGTATCTCAAGAATGCAGCTGCGTTGGGGATAGTGAGCTGGAGCTGTGGTTGAAAATCCACAAGACTTAGACTCTATTTTTATAGGTTCATAACCGTGACACACAATGGAAAAATATACTGAGGATAAATAGCTGATAAGTATGTTTTAATTTCCACATGATGAGTAAAGATGACAATGGGTGAAAGGGATGATAGGCAGAACACAATCACATGTGTTGGCAAAGAAAATCTTAATTAAAGAAGTTCTTTCTTTTCTTAAATGTAACTTTGAAAGTAGAAAGAAAGAAGGTAAGAAACCTGAATTAGATAAAAGAACATTCTAAAGGAAAGACTTTTGGGCCAGGCTTAAATATGGGAATGAGATAATGATGTCATGCAATGTTTGCCAAATTGAAATATTTGTGTGGTATAGGAAAACAAATAGCATGGGGCCAGGGAGTAAATTTATGGGGGTTCCTTTTAAATCCTAGGCTAGACACTTACATTTATGGCAGTCTGAGAAGGAGGCTCTGTGCATGTTTTAATTTTGAAAAGTGACTTGGCCAGATGCGGTTTGGAGAGAATAGATTGTATTCTGTGAAGGAAACTTTCAGGTGGTAAAAGAAACATCCACCATTCCCTAAACAATAGTGCTTCAAATGGATATGATTAAGTCATCGGAATTTTCTGGAAGTCACCTAAACATGAAATCCTTTCATTTCAGAATCGAATTTTTATAATTACTATTTTATTATCCCTTTTTTGTGTCTTAGTTCCTTCCTTTAGTTCTCAGTCACGGGTGGTCAGACTCACTAGTTTAATTTTGTAGAAAAAAAACATGACCGCCCCTTAGAAAAATCTAGAACCGTTCTATTATACATAGCCTGTGTTCTCTTCAAGAATTCCTTGACTACCACTTTGGGAATTTTAAGAACCAAAACATTTTGGTAACACAGACTGTGCTCATTTCAATTATCCCACTGCTTTATGCTGTATTATATGTGTCTTTCATCTGTAACAAGTGAGGTAATTAGGAAATTGTGTAGATTCTTCGTTTGGACTGGCAAGTTCATCCTTTGTGAGCTGCGGTGGGTCCTTACTGTGTCCCAAGCCCTGCTTGTCCTATTGTGCCCCTTCCTTTCTTGCTTGGCTTCTCCACTCCGACATTCAATCACTCTCCAATCCTCACTGTCAGCCACCTCTGACCCCTCTTCCCACTGCACTGCGAGAGGGAAGCAGTCCAAGAAGTGCCTCCAAAGACCCTCCCCACATTTACCCACCGCCCCCGAAGGCGCCCTGGAGCTGGTCTGCTACCCAGCACCACGCCACCGTGTGCACCTGTCCACTGGGGGACGACCTCCCTCCTTCCACCTTTCCCTTTCTCAAGGAGCCTTCCGCAAACATGATGGTCTCATCTCAAAAAAGAGAAGTGTATAGTTGTACCCTTTTGTTCTTTAGTATTGCTCCAGTCGTGCATTTTTCTTTACCCTAAAACATGCCTTAAAACAGTAATTTCTCCCCTCCCATTAAACCCACAGCCATCACATTTTTGTCCCCTCCTTCACCTGGAAGAGATCATATGAAGGCCCCCAATTATTCCATATCACTCAGACTTTCCCCAGTGCGTTTTCTTGGCACTTGTGTGAAAAGCCAATTGACCCATAAGTGTCAGTGTTTATTTCTAGAATCTTAATGCTCTCTCAATGTTTAATCTATCTATCCTTATGCTGGTATCACTCAGTAGGGTTGTATTAAGTTTTGAGAAAAGGTCATGTAAGTCCTCCAACTTCGTTTTCTTTTTCAGGATTGCTTTGTTTATTCTGAATGTCTTACATTTTCATATAAGTTTAAAGATGTCTGTCCATTTCAAAAATTGCCATTTGAAATTTTGATAGTGGTTTTGTTGAATATGTAGATTAACTTGGTGACGATGGTCGCCATTGAGCATCATGCTTTGTGGCTTCTCGGATCTCTTAAAACAAACGAGCATCAATCAGTGCCACAAAAATGGTCAATATTCAGATACAGTCCTGCACCTTTAGTGATACAAAAGGAAAAAATCCTCCTGTATTACACTAAAATAAAATAAAATAACAAGCAATTCTCCAGAGGCAAACTCTGAATCAATCTTCAAAACATTACATAGTTCTAAATAAAATGATCCCCTGCTCAGGCAAAATCACCACTGATTAAGTCAGGGGTGACATCACGGTTTTCTTATTTCCACAAAATGAATGATTGTAATGGGATTCCCACTAGTATTTTCAACTAGTTTTTTCATAAAATAAGCATTTTTCAATCCTCCACATAAAATTGGATCATCTACTCCTCGTAGGATAGGCAGGGTAGAGTTGACAGTTTTTTAAATGTCTCCACTTCCAGGACTCCAAATTGTGGGTTTATCTTCAAATATACAAATGCCTTCAAAAATGTATATTTTACCACAGGAAGATCAATAAATACTGCAGCTAAAGTAATAAAATATGCACTGAATGTATTTGAAAAGAATTCATGACATGATCATTTTTTGCTCCTTTCTCTTCTGCATCATCATAGGCAGGAGGTACATTCCTTTTAACCAGCTTGATTCTGTTAAGTGACAAAAACTGTAAAGGAAATGTAAAGCTGAGAGTAAATCTTGGAGGTGCATGAGTTTATTTTTCATTATTTTTTCTCAGGGATCCCAAAAGGAAGAAACTCACTATTTGCATGAATGTTGCTTGTGGGGAAAAAACTGGAATGTTACTAAGGAATAAATCTGAATTGTTCCAATATGAAAATAGTTGCTTGCTTGAATGTCTGATGTTTCTTTCTTTTTTTTTTTCATAGAGCGAAGGGAATAATCTTGAACATGGAAAATTATCATAGCGGATGTCAAAATCCTTCGTGATTTCCCCACGAAGCATCTAATATAAATCAACATGGTTTCCTGATGAACCTGCCAGGATGCATTAGGAAAAAATGCACCCCAACGATACCTAAACAAATTAGCATGTTGTATAGAGTTATTCGATAAAAACCAATTACATTTTGTTATTTTTCTGCCAAAGATAATGATTTTACTTTTAGAAGAGTTCACATCAAGCCATTTTTCAGACCGTAATTAAATACCAAGCCTAATTGTCTATTAAGGACATATTTTGCTTGTGATGATAAAACCAAATTATAAGTGTTTAGACCTATCAAGGGATTCTTCTGAATTTTCTATTTTTTAAAAATTTGTTAATGTTTATTTATTTTTGAGAGATAGAGTACAAGTGGGAGAGGGGCAGAGAGAGAGGGAGACACAGAATTCAAAGCAGGCTCCAGGCTCTGAGCTGTCAGAACAGAGCATGACACGGGGCTCAGACTCACGGACCATGAGATCATGACCTGAGCTGTAGTTGGACTTAACTAACTGAGCCACCCAGGTGCCCCTTTTCTGAATTTTCAAGTGTTATTCAAGGGCAGTTTCAATAAATTTTTTAGGGCCAATGCTTGTTTTCTAGCAAACATTGAATAAATATATGGTGAAGGACTGATTAATGCAACAAATAAATGCATATCAATAGCTCAAAACATATACTGAGGTTACATCACCTGTCTCTGCTCACAAAGGAGATACCTGTCAATGAAGGATTTGTGGTCTTCAAACCAGTATTAATATTTTACTGCTCATGTAAAGATTCTGTGATGCTTTATGTTTAAGAAAGGATTTTTAAAAAGAAAACAGGAAGAATTTTCTGTAGATTTTGACAAATGGTGTTTAAAGACTTGAGGCTGTGTTTCTGCAGATATGGTTTGAATCTCGACTCCATTACATAAAAGCTGTTTGGCTTTGGGCAAGTTAATCAATGTTTCTGAGCCTTAGGGTTCTCTTCTTTAAAATGAGGAAAGCAGTAGTACTGAACCTCAAAGTTGTCACTAGCATTAAGTGAGATAATACATATATAAATCATTAAGCATTGCACCTGGCACAAATTCGATCATGAATTGAGTTTAAGTGCGAATTTCAACATTCTACTTGGTCCTTACCATGCTTTATCTCGGTAAAAGTTTTGTCATCATAAGTACATTAACAAATGTATTTTGTTACAGAGAGTGAATTTAAATTTCACTGGTCATAAACACTGGTTTAACATACCATAAGAACTGAATAACTTTTTGAGATATGATATATTAAGATGTATTTTTCTTTCCTTTTGCTTCAAACCATCATCAAATTGTTGTAAGTTTAATTTGTTACTGCCTTTGTATCCATCTGGCATTTTATTTTTCTCACTATCATTATGTTGAAATGAATGGTCATATTAAGTTATGCTCTCAGGATTAGGCATGCGAATGTCTGACTTGCATTAACAAAACTGATGATTTTGATTCCATATTGCTTTGATAATAAAACCAAATAAAATTCCTCTCATTATTATGGATAATTACTTTGTGAGGGACAAATGCGTTGTTGTATCAGAATTGAAACAATAAGTAAAAATGTTTCAATGGCTGTTACAATACCACAAAGCAAACCAGATATAAATGTTTTAATATAAGAAACTATAATTAATGCTATGTATTTCAGCTCTTCGTTTGTACCTGATAGAGTGACAAACCTCTGAACATGTTGGCCTATGTACAAAGTTTTATTGGTTTGCTTTTTCCCCTAACTCTTTGCAGAATGATGTATTTTGCTAAATATTAAATTATAAGATATAAAATCAAATTTGTTACCCAAATGTTAGAGTCTAAATGTTTGTGTGCCTTTCAATTCATATGTTGAAATCCTACCCCCTAGGATGTTAGTGGGGACTCTGGGAGGTGACTGGGTCATGAGGCTGGGGTCCCTATGATTGGGACCCATGCCTTTATACAGGAGGCCCCCCACAGACTCCTACCCCCTTTCCACCAAATGAAGACAAGACCAGGAACAGAGCTGTCACCTGACCAGGCTGTCACCCTGATCTCAGACTCCAGGCTCCAGAGTGTGAGAGATGATGTCCACTGTTTGTAAGTCACCTGGTCTGTGGTATTTAGTTTTTAATTGTTTAAGTTTATTTATTTATTTTGAGAGAGAGAGAGAACACAATCATGAAGGGGCAGAAATACGGAGAGACTGAACCCAAGCAGTCTCCACACCATCAGCGCAGAGCCCAATGCGGGGCTCGAACTCAGACTGTGAGATCATGATCTTAACGGAGATCAAGAGTTGGAGGTTCAACCTACTGAGCGTTAGTCTGTGGTGTTTTGCCAGAGCAGCCCGAACAAACTAAGATACCAAATATGAGAGATCTGACATGGTAGGAATAATTGTACTGCCTTTCACTACTATTAAATGGTATGTCTTGGAAACAGTCTTATCAATTCTTCAAAAAAAATTTTTTTAATGTTTAGTTATTTTTTAAAAGACACAGAGAGAAACAGAGTGTGAGCAGGGAGGGGGAAGAGAGAGAGGTAGACACAGAATCCAAAGCAGGCTCCAGGCTCTGAGCTGTCAGCACAGAGCCTGACGCGGGGTTAGAACTCAAGAGCTGTAAGATCATGACCTGAACTGAAGTCGAACTCAATCGACTGAGCCACCCAGGCACCCTGAGTCTTATAAATTTTTATTTCTTTCTTGCAATAATTCCTGTAGGTGTGCAGGAATATTCATCCTACCACCCTTTTACAAGGAATTGAAGAAGGCTCTGAATTAAGAGAAATCACAAATCTACCTCATTTCTGAACCCATCTAACTGGACTTTTCCATTTTACAGCACTGCCTTTACAATTAAGGAGAATTTAAAACTACATAAACTTGTTGCAAATCATTTTTATTGAAGCACAGATAAACTACATGACCCATTCTTGCAAGGAAAAACAGCATAAATCACCTATCTTCAACGGTGTATGCGTCATTGATATCTGATCATGGGAGCAACAGTAAGCCCCAGAAGGAAATCTGAGATAACTTTCCCCATTAAGAGCGAAAATAATAATCGGTGCTCAGTTGGTAACATCAGAAATTTATAAATTGATCCATCTTTCATTACAGTTTCTAGTTTAATGCTAATTACCAAATCTCTATCTCTAGGTTTTAGAGTTTCCTTAAAGTTTTCTACATGTGTAGGAACTAATCAATTTTCTGTTTGTATATCCCACAGTCCCCCTCTCTTAACCTTTACAAAACTGGAACTATTTTTACATCCTGTCATTCAGTCTCAATTTAGTTTTATGATGTCTACATTGATGTGAAGACCATGCCCCAGTGGCTCAAGCCAGAAAACTTGGGGCCATCCTGGAGAACTTCTATTATGCGCCTCACACAATTATCCCTGGATTTTATCTTCAAAAGCATTTTTTAAAATCTCTCCTCTTTCCCACTTCTATGGTACTGTCTTCGTCCAGTACCTAGGCACTTATCACTGGAGAATTAAATATTTCTTACCTCGCTGATTCTGAGTTGAATGGATAACTTCAATAAAAACCATGACAAGCCCAAATTACTAGTTTGCTCAAGGCACACAGAGCAAACAACGACAATGTTTGGACCTTTGTATTAAACACACTGTGGATTCTAGAATAGGTTTGGATGGCAGGTAATCAAACACAACAGTGGATCCCAACGGTCGCCAATCCACTCTGTAAGTTCAAATTGCAGCTTTTCCTGCTCTTATGTGAATATTGGACATACTTTTAAAAAGAGCAGGAACCTGAGTGTTGAAGAATACATATGGTGATTTGAAGATGGCTTGAGGTTCCCCAAACCCTGAAGACACCACTGAGCCTTGATTGAAGCTAAAATGTCTCCGAAGATGAGGACGTTTCTTGGTTATTTCAGCCAACTCTGGATCCCTTCAGTTACTTCTGGGTCTTACAGTCCCCTGAGTTTGCATATAAGGTCCCTGAAGTGGGGATGAGGACCAATGGGAGCCGTCTAGTTACCATTGCATGTAGACAAGCGGTCACAGGCGATCAGGTGCCTGAACTAACCTCAGAGGGACACCTGTACCCAATGGATGTGGGTCGTCAAGGCACTCGATTTACTGGCCCTTCCTCTTTATTTCCCCACAATGGGATTTTATCTTAACTACATTTGCATGTAACTAACTGTTCTCCTGTAACACTTTCTATACCGGAGAAGCTCACGTCCTGTGCCTACTGCTCTAGGACTGGCACAACCCCCTGTCCTTGCTGTAGATGGCCAAAATCTAAACGTCTGTCTCTTGACCAACTACTCCGGTGCCTTAACTCTTAGTTCTCCAAACCATCTGAGGCTTCCACCTACAGGCTTCCCTTTGGGATTTGACCCAGGCATTTGTCATGGATCCACCCCAGTCTACCGCAGCAGATGGCAGTATTTTTCTGGAAAAAGTCAGCGAGTAAATACTTGCAGCCTTGTGGACCATATAGCCCCTCTCACACCCAAAGAAGTCATGGACAATACATAAAGGAGTAAACATTTTTCAGCATAACTTTAATTATAGAGGGACTGAGTTTGGTCCTTGATCTGGATTTGGCTAGTCTGAGGAGCTGGAAGGCTCTGCCTTGACCTCCTGAGAGAAAGCAGCCTTTGATGTGTTCTCCCAAATCTTTGTATCTTATAGCGGAGTCTTAGCTTTTGAAATTAAAAACCAAACAAGAACCAACCAACAAAAAGAACACTCAAGCATTTGTGACTTGTGTTCTTCTCTGCACGGTTACAACACCCTACCCGGAGGTCATGGCGAACTGGCTCACTGAAGATGAGAAGAATCATGGAGAGGAGAAAGCCCTGGGATCATCTATCAGAGGTTCCTGGATCCAGTTTTCATTTACATGCTCTCTTGTCCTCACTATTTCTTCTTTTGAAAATGTCTTTTTGCCATGAACTCCGCTTTGCATTTAGGATTGGCTCTGTATTTTTGGCTCTTCTCCAGGCCCTTAAGGGAAACATTTGGAGTCAATTTCATCCCTTTGATGCAGTGCTGAGTAATGAAGTATTCTCATGTCTAAGGAAGAGCCAACCACATAATTAAGTCTCTTCCAGATTTATCAAGTATCTTGATTTAGAATAATGGTGACAACTTTGTTTATGTAGTTTTTCTCATTGTTGTTTTACAAACTGTTTCTAAGACTGTATCTCATTAATCCTAAAAATATCCCCATACAAAGTTCAAACCTTTTTTTGCTAATGAATTATTTTTAGAAATTGAAATGCTTGTCTCATCATTTAGTCAGCCTGTGGGATAAATATCAAGGCCATGTTTATGGAGATTATATGCTAACACTTTTAGTAACAATTAGAAATGATACACACATAATATCTCAATTACACTTTGCCAGAAATGAGTAGTTCTTCAAATTATGCCTGAATCATGAACTGTCGTGAAGCATTCATTTGCCATATGACAATTTGCCAATTATTCAAAAGATACTGATGACTTATCTGCCTGTGGTTTTAAACCAGAAGAAGAACAAAGGGAGTTTATATAGCTTCCTTTTTGTTTTTCCAGGAACTTATTCATTTTCTATTGAAGAATTAACAGTATTTGAAATTGCTATATTTCCTGCTGCACTTTGAGCTCTTTGATATCAGGAATTTTTACTTGCTTTTTTTTCCCTAACACCTAGAAGAGTTCCTGGAACATAACAGATAATCAGTAATATTGTTGAAAGTAAAAAAATTATAAATAAGGACCTTGCACATCAAGTAAAATTATAAAAAGCAAGATATATCAAATTAAGATTTTAGAGGTTTTTGCCATTCCTACTAAAGACACGTTCTAGGCTGTTTTTGTTTGTTTGTTTGTTTGTTTTTGTGTAAAGTGTATCAAAAGTGATCTCTAACTTCAGCTCATTCAAAGAGGAATGAGAACATTAGGGTTTTTATGAAACAATCTGAACGCTTTTGTTTCTTCACACTAAATTTAATGACAAAATTATGGCCTTGATTTCACTAATATTTTCCAGACCAACTTAATTTTTATAAAACAAATTCATGGCAGTATAGTTTATCGCTATATGTAACAATTACAGTTGAAATAACATGTACAGCTGGCATACACAGGTAAGGAAACAAATACAATGGCCATTAGTAAGCTGCTAATTTATCTTTTAGCAACAGAGATGTGCAATGTGCTACGGATAATTCTGTGACTCTTGAGAGTTCCACATTTGGAAAACCTCAATGTACTCAAAATGTCAGCTAAAAAAAAAAAAAAAAAGATTGGCTCAGTGAGGTTTGACCGACTATAAGATAGGTTTATGATAATAATCTTTTATCAAAACAAATAATGACTGAGTTTTGATATAATGAATAAGAACTGGTATGATGAAAGTATGTTTGGGGTTGGAAATTCTCAAAAAGCTCAAGACATAAAATTTTAAAACCTTTTCATTCAAAATCTGGGAAGTGAACATGGCTGTATGTGCAGTCATATACCTATTCTGAAAAGTAACTCCACTGCATTTTGAGACTGACTTGTTAATTCCCACTCTACAGATTTTAGAAAATGCAAAATGAAATACACATTGGACTCTGAGACATTTTATGTAAAATTGGAATGTATGCTTAGCATGGCATTCCAATATTCTAGGCTTTGGATCTTGGGCTGCAAAGCCTATTTTCCCTGGCACCTATCTCTGAAGTAGAAAGAATTCAGTATTTCCGGTTGCAAGTAGGATCAGAAAAGAATCGTTTTCTGGTCTAATAGTACCAAAAATGTAGTTTATCAACTTGAAGAAGTTGCTTTGAACTTCTTCCAAATAAAATTAATTCTGACAAGTTAACTAAGGTGTTTTGCTAGGACTAAGTTCCCTATGAAATCTTAATAATCACTCCTAGATTATTGGGATTAGTTTTTCAAGCATTTATGCGTGAAAGACCATGATCACTGCCCACAGGGAAAAGACCAGGTAGGAGAGCAGAAGTCAAGTGCGCACTGTGATTTTAAATCATCTTCTTAAACACTTCTTTTTCTCATCTGGATATTCACCCAATATGAAAAGAGAAGCCACAATGCTGAATCCTTTCTTCCTTCTAGGTTTTAATTTAGTTTTATTTACTTGGCAGGTTAATTTCATAAGGCTGTCTCCAAATAAAATAATTTGTAGGTAATCAAGTTTGATTAAAATCTATATCATGATTATAGTGTAGAAGTCAAATCCATGCACATCATGAAGGCTTGATAAAGGGGTTATTATCCTGCTGTAAAATGTTTTATGTTCTTTCCATTATCACTTCATTGTCAGTCTCCCCCACATGGTGAGCTGAGCTGATGGTTTATACCAGCTCATGATTGTTCTGTCATCAATTCATCTAAATGCTCAGTTTCCTTAATTGTTGTGATTGTTTTGTCCATGTGTTAGAGAAATTTCAGAAGATACAAACTGTATTGGCTTGGGTCCCATAGTTCAGAAAAAATTGTTTTCTAATATTTCTAAATAATACATGATATCTATCTATCTGTCTATACACACATATAGATGTATTTGTAAACTTTCAGATTATATTCCATACACTATATTACAAATATAAGTAAATTACATATGTATGAAACAAGCTCTCTAATAGGGGTGGAGGGAGAGAAAGATGCTGATCTAAGTAACTCTGGAAATGAATGGAGTCTTTAAGACCCAAAGGTAGGGGCGCCTGGGTGGCTCAGTTGGTTGAGCATCCAACTTTGGCTCAGGTCATGATCTCACAGTTCGTGGGTTCGAGCCCTGCGTCGGGCTCTGTGCTGACAGCTCAGAGCCTGGAGCCTGCTTCCGATTCTGTGTGTGTGTCTCTCTCTCTCTGCTCCTCCCCTGCTCATGATCTGTCATCTCTCTCTGTCTCTCAAAAATAAAAAAATGTTAAAAAAATTAAAAAAAAAAAAAAAACCAAAGGTAAAGAATGGCACCTAGGTTCTGGACTGTGGTTGAAGACGTGATCTCCCACAAAAGTATGAGTCAGCGATTCTGACAGTGCCGCACATTCATAATATAATTAAGCAATTAATTAAAGGAAGGTAGGTGTTAGAAGCTAGATTTCTGATGGTTGGAGTGGGAGTTTGTGCATCCGCATGGTGAGGAGCCTAGCATGATGCATGGGTAACATGCCGTAGTTGGAGACATCACTATGAACTCAGGTGATATAATATACATACAAGTGGTTACGTAGAAAATATTTGTACATCTGTGCACCTATATGGGTTAGTTAATTCAGACCTATTTCCTTGTTCTGTTGGCTGAGAGGCCCTGAAATCAAGAAATTTGTGGTTAGCAACAAGTGCACCTAGTTCCCAGATCTTAGTTTCAAACCATTTTTCCAGAAAAAGAGCCAGAGCTCCTGGGAGAAATGGCTGATTCTAGCACTGGGACAAAAATATATACAAAGATGAGTGCCTGGCACATCTGTGCCACAAAGGACAATACTCCTGCCCTGGTAAGGGATATATCAAAGATGGACAGGACCAGCCAAAAGAGCTTCCAAAATTGGAATCATTTGAGCAACATAATAAATAACACAGGATTGCTATCTCTACCAAACGTATAGAATAAATACCCAAGAATCCATACCGATTATAAATAAGTGATGGGTGAATTAATAAATAAAGGATAAGAGCTAATTCTCTCTTGCAAAACTCCAGGTAGTTTATGTAGATATATATTCTCAAGGACTCAAGGAACATGTTCACGGTAAGTTATAGCAGAGACAATCAGCCTGGTGCTCAGACAGCATCAACGTTGTAGGTCATGTGGACAGTATGTACTCTTGACAGGATAAATTGAAAATGGCCTCTGCGGTCTTCCTCCCTAAAGCCCATACCCTATTCTAATCATGAGAAAAATATAAGATAAATATATAAATGAAGCCACTCCATGAAGAAGCAAAAAGAAAATACTTCAGTTTTGGACTCCAAAATGTGATAACATAATGTAAAGCATTATGAGTCAATAACACAAAGAATTGTACTTAAATATCCATGGTATTTGTCAAATACGGCTCTTTAATTTCTAAATTACAGCTTAGAGTAGCTCTCTCTGATAAGAATAGAATATGAGTCATATATAATTTGAAACTTTCCAATTTCTCCTGTAAGCAGTAAAAAGAAACAGGTGAACTTAATTGTAATAATGGTTTTAGTTTAATATATCAAAGATATTACCATTTAAAAGCCTAATTAATAGAATGTATTAATGATGAAATATTTAACTAGTGCATAGTTGTTTTTGAAGTCTGGTGTGCATTTTACACTTACTGCTACATGTTACTAATCCACTGGAGACATTTGCTCCATGTTCTGATTTCATGAGGGTTGTAGTCAACATAGATGATTTATATACTCAATCTGTTCCAAAGATACTCAAAACTTTTCCAAACACTTCAATAAGTTCAGTTTTTAAAAATTTAAGTTTAAGTAAAGTTAAAATATAAGTTCTTCAGTTGTCCCAGTTGCATTTCAATTGGTCAATAGCCATTATTATTGGAGATGGCAAAGGTAAATAGATACATCAATAATGGTTATCATAAGTTTTATAGTATATTCTAACATAAACATTAAGAATATAATGACATTTGTAAAATAAACTTATTTCAAAATGAGAGGTTATTGAGAAATGGCAAGTCACTGATTTTTTTTTAAGTTTATTTATTTTGAGAGAGAGAAAGAGTGTATGAGCAGAGGAGGGGTAGAGAAAGAGAGGGAGAGAGAGAACCCAAAGCAGGCTGCACGCTGTCACCACAGAGCCTAACACAGCACTAGATCTCATGAACTGCAAGATGATGACCAGAGGCAAAATCAAGAATTGAACACTTAATCCCCTGTGCCACCCAGGAGCCCCCAGATTTTATTTCTTAATCTAAAGTTTGATGTTTTTGATCCTGAGCATTAAAAATTATGGAATACCAATATGTGGTTCCCTTTAGAAGCCATTTAGTATTGAACCATTTGCAAAGTCTGAAGTTCTCGATATGAATTTCTTAAGAAAGCGCTGTATGTTTTTTCATTGTGGTCAAATAATAAGATAATACATTATACACACGTTTTTACTATAGGGCAAGAGCACTTTACGTGATAATTAATCCAATAAAAATTCTACTATGGAAAAATCTTTCTTTACTGAGTTTATGGACATAAAAACTTACAGAGTTCTATGAGTATTTCAATGTTGAGACACAGATAGTCATTATAGTAGCATCAAAATAGAAATTCTACCTTATTAATTAATTTAAAAATAATTTGACTCATGGATTTCTGTTATTCTTAGTTTCACATAAAATTTAAAAATATATTTTCAAAAATGCATTTGAAAAATCTTGTGAAGGGTAGTGTAAGGATGCAGGTCTGATTCAGGTTTGTTTCCCCTCTGACCTTGAAGCCAGGTAACACCCTTAACATTTCTGGAGGCGGGCCTAAAGATGGAGGTTAAGATTAATCACGCCCTACATGAGAGTCCTAGTCACGCCCTAAGTGAGGGTCCCGGGTCCACTCTGTAATTGGTTAAAGTTACTGTCAATGATGTGATGCTATAATGATTGGACCCCTGTACCTGTGTCACAATTTCCTGTAACTCCCCCTCCCAAACTCATAAAAAGCCCTACCCCACCATATTCGGGGCTCACTCCACGTGGATCCAGTGTGTTGTTGAAGTCTGTGAGCCCGAGTTTAGGTCGGCTGGGCCTAAATTCGTAATAAAGCCCTTTGCTTTTGCATGTGTGCTTCGACCTCCCTGGCGGTCTCTGGTTTTTGGGGGCGATATTAAAATCTGGGTACAACAGTAGAAACGAATATTACAAAATTATATTGTATCTCTGGAAATATTAAATTGTTAGATTAAAACAAAACAAAATATTCTGCTTAAAAATTCTAAGAAATGCTTGATAAAGCATTTTCTTTTTTATTTTTATGACTATATGACTAAACTCAGAAACAGAGGAGGTATTTAGGAACCAAAAGTAAAGAGGAACCTGAAAACCAATGGAATAATGTTCTTTAAAACTATGGCTGCCATACAGGCTTTTTGCCAGTCTTCTTTAACGAGGCAATTCAGAAATTGTCCAAAATTTCTTTAATTTTTTTTTTGTTTGTTTTTCAAAAAGCGAGGACTCATTCTTTCCCAGGAATGTGGGCTGGACTTAGTAATTCCCCTCTGGTGAAGAGAGGGTGAAAATGAACTTGGGTCATCAAAGGCACTGCTCTCTTTCCTTGAGCTCACTCTTGGCTCGCTTACCCCACAAGGAGTCCCCAAGTTGTGAGGACACGCAAGCAATCCTGTGGAGGAAGTCTGTGCGGTGAGGTTTCCAGATTGCCCAGCTCCAGTCAGACCTTCAGATGCCTTTAGCCCCCCCTGACTTTGTGACTACAGCCTCATAGGTACACCCCGCTAAGCTGCTCCCAGATTCTTGACACTCAGAAATGGTGTGAGATAACGTTGTTTAAAGCTGCTACGTTTCAGAGTAATTTGCCATGCAGAGAGCTACAACGGAAACAACTACTAACAGGCTTGTTTTCCTAGTACTATGAGAACAGGAGAAAGGTCTTGAGGGCATGTGTTGGTGTTTGGAGCTGATTGCTTAATAAAGAGCTCTGCCTTCAAGCAAAGGACTGGCTATAAATATTCCTGACAGACAACAGGAGTTTCAGCTCAGCTTGGAGTCCAGAAAGAAAGATCACCCCCTGTGAGGCTATAATCTCAGTCTTGCCCCCATGCCGGTTTTGGGTTCAGGTACACACTCCCATCTTTTTCCAGGAGACCGTAGGTTATCTTCAGAAAATGTCATTCAGGGCAAATTATCCTCCTCCTCATCTGACGACCTTCTCCTGATACCTTT
This sequence comes from Helogale parvula, assembly GCA_004023845.1. Taxonomy (NCBI): domain Eukaryota; kingdom Metazoa; phylum Chordata; class Mammalia; order Carnivora; family Herpestidae; genus Helogale; species Helogale parvula. Next base: position 11,948 of record PJEM01004992.1, on the reverse strand, counting down.
CCATTTCCATTAGAACACAACCAAACCAGAGCAGAGCCATTGGTATAACCCTCCTCCACCTCCCTTCACATCTGCTACTGCCACTCTTCATCAGTCACGGGATATCATGGCCCCTACCATTCTCCTTCTGGTCGGTTCCCACAGTGCAGGCATGGTCCACATCTTTCCTCTGTGTGGAAACCTCTTGCTCCCATCCTCCCCTGCCTTGTCTTCATCCTTCAGCTCAAAGGTCATCACAAGAGAGAGAACTTTGCTCATCATCCTAGGTGTCTCATCACCCTATGTAGAACTTCTCCTCGTAACCATCACAGTCTGAAACGACCTCAATGATCTACTTATTTACAGTATGATACATACTCTTTAAGGAAAGAAACTTTATCTCATTTACCACTGGACCTCCAGTGCTCAGATCATGCCTCTCGTATATTATATATACAAACACACAAAATGTGGGGTCTCCTGGGTGGCTCAGTCAGTTAAGCGTCCAACCCTTGATTTCAGCTTAGGTCATGATCCCAACATCATGAGATCTAGTCCCTCCTTGGGCTCCACACTGGGTGTGGAGGCTGCTTAAGATTCTTACTTCCTCTCCTTCTTCCTTCCCCTGCTTGCATGCTCTCTCTCTCTCTTTTTCTCTCTCTCTCAAGAATAAACAAACAAATAAATAATAAAAATACAAATACATAAAATTTGTCAAAAGAATTGAGCTATCCATGTGCTTATGCACATGTATATTAATGCTAATGCATATAGAATAAAAGCTTAAAAGTAAAATTTGTTTAAATAAATATTTAACTGTAAAACCATATATAATAATTTATAATGTATATAGTCCACGAACCATATTATAGGTAATTCTCTATTTATATACTACTGATAATATTTTTATTATTTTTTTAATTTTTTAAATTAAAAAAATTAATGTTTATTTTTGAGAGTGTGTGAGCAGGGGAGGGATAGAGAGAGAGAGGGAGACACGGAATTTTCAGCCTCCAGGCTCTGAGGTGTCAACACAGAGCCTGACGTTGGGCTTGAACTCACAAAACTGTGAGACCATGACCTGAGTCGAAGTCAGTTGCTCAACCAACTGAGCCACACCAGTGCCCCTCTACTGATAATAATTTCAAGAAATAACCCAAAATACGAGGAGTATGAAGATTAGATTTGATCAGAAAAGTGTAAAAGAAATGTGAATAGCATAAGAAAATATTTATATACTGTTTGCCAACTCATTCCCATGATAAGACTAAGATAATATAGCTATTTAAATAATATCTAAATATATTTTATCAAGGCAGGAAGGCATATAGAAAATGCCATCCAATAGATTTTAGTTTGCTGATGCGTTGTGTGAGACCCTATAGGATAAGGCGGCGATTGTGCCTTAGGGTTTTGCTTTTCTTCCAAATTCATAGTCTTACTCTGCCAAGGGCTTGCCTATGATAAACAGTCTGCGGTAACAAGTCTTCTTTCTCAGCTGAGTCTGAAATGCATGTCCTGGCTGCACCACGACAGTTACTTTACCTTCAGAGCCCTTTTTCTTATTAAACTGCACATTTGTCTACAGAACCTGCTGGGTCCCATGATTTCTGAATATGATTCTGACAGATGATTATATTGTATTTATATCTGAAAGTAAATGAGCAGGTAGAATAATTATAATGTTAGCATAATTGCAACTTATGTCTGTTTAATAGAATTCCACTTTGAAAATAGCTGTTTGAGCTTCACCTTAAAGTGTCTATCTCGGCAAGGAGTCATTAGCAAGTCACAGCGTACGTTACTTCATTAATTCGATGTCACTCCTTGAAGGCTTTCCAAACCTGCCAATATTTTCATGCTATAATAAGTTGCTCCAGGACTTGCCACTGCCCTGCCACCTGACTCTGAGAACAGTGCCAGACGGTTCACAAGGAGAAGACTTCCCGTTGCGTCCAATGTGGGGCTCTCCGGGTTGCGTTTTGTTGTGACATCATATTAGCACCGTACTTACTCTATAAGGAAGAGATAAAGATGGCATTCAAAGAGCTCTAGAAAAGAATATTTCTAGAACCACAAAAACGATGCCACTATAAACCATAAAGAGTACTTACATTGCAGATAGAGTTTCCAAAATTAAAAAAAAAAAGGTTAAATCTGCTGTATTTGTCATCAGATAATGAGATAAGACAAGGTCAGTGGAAGAGAACCAGAAGTTAGCATTTGAGCGTGAGAAGCAAATGTCGACCACCGATATTGGAAGTGAACACGAGAACATCACTTCTCAAATAGCTTTGTTGTATTTTGTAGAGAATAAAAGAAAACTGTATTTAAAGCTTAATTTTTTCTCTTCATTCTTAAAATATACTGGAAATATAATTTTTAGTATAACTCATCAGGTTATTATGTTTATTTCCTTTCCTTCTAATGCTTCCATCACTATTTTTGGGAAGGAAACAGTGGATTCACATAGCTTCATGAGAGAAAATGTTTTTAAATTGCCATCCAAAGAATTCCAAAGTCAGGTAGACAGTAGAAATGGGTTTTAACTGCTCGGTAGAACATTTCCATTTCTTAACAAAAAGATCCTTTAAATGTTGAAGTTTAAGGTTTATTAGATGGTAAATGTAAAATAAATGAAGAAGAATGCATACGTTTGGTGCTTTGCTTTTTATTCTCAGTGCTAAAAAGAAAAAAAACCTAAACCATAAGCAAAACCAACCCCCAGTTTCCATTTTCAGCATACATATGTCTGATATTTGAAAAATTCCTTTCAAATAAGATACAGCAGGCTGTCATGAAATACTTTCACAGTTAGTTTGAAATTTTAATCTCTTCAAAGGATAACTCCTCCTAAGAGTATATGCTCCGACACTAGATGGAGATAAAAAGTTGTAACAACCTTACTGTCCCTGTTGAGACAAAATCTTAAATAAAATTGTGCAGCCAACTCAGAGTTTTTTTTTAAATTGCATTTAATTTACAATAAACTTGCCAAGTATTAACTAAAAATTACAGTACATTCAAAAATATGTATTTATTATGTATTTACTTAGAACTTGGAGTTTATTTTCTTATAGAAATAATAGAGAAAATCACTTTGTTTACTTGTCAGTGAAAATATTTTAATAATATAGTTGAAGTACCACATCATACTGACTCTTGCATTTATAGAATACTAAAGAAGACAATTCTTCAATATAAACCAGTTGTGATTACAAAGGGAAATGGGTCGGGACTCCTGGGTGGCTCAGTTGGTTAAGCATCTGACTCTTGATTTCAGCTCAAGTCATGATCTCCGGTTCCTGAGTTTGAGTCCCACATCAAGCTCTGTGCTGACAGAGGGGAGCCTGCTTGGGATTCTCTCTCTCCCCTCAACTCTTTGCCCCTCCACTTGCTCCTGCTGTCTCTCTCTCTAAATAAATAAATAAACCTTAAAAAAAAGGTCATAGTTCATTAGGGCAGTGCCTTACAGGCATGTTAAATATTTGTCTTCCCAAGTAAATTGTTCTACTTTGTTAAATAATTTGAATCATATCGTGAGCATTCTTCAGGAGTTTCCTTCATTCACTCACTCAAAATTGTCTGAGAAATTGTTCATGCAGATACATGGAGGCTTAAGTCACTCATTTTCGCTGCTGTATTGCAGCTGTAAGATTGATTCTGCTTATGTTACCAGTTTTCACGGTTACTTGTCATCAGTTTCAAACTGTGCGGCAGAGAATGTTCACCTGTACGTCTCCTGGGGACATAGGTTCAACCCTGTCACTAAGCAGAGTCATTGCGACTTACAGGATTTGTTCATCGTTAGCTTTACTAGATAGTTAACGAATTGTTTTTCAATTTTTGTATGATTTCGATTCACAGCACCAGTATATCAAGAATTTTTACTTTTCCACTTTCTTTCATACACTTTATAGTTCAGAGATTTTAGTATTTACCACTTGGGCAAAACGGCTTTAATTTGCATCAAAAGAGGTGGCAGGTCTTTTCATAAGCTTATTGAAATTTTTGTTTCTTTTCCTATAAAATTCAGGTCTTTTGCCCATTCTCCCTTTGGATTGTGTGATTTTTTTTTCATTATTGACTCAATGACATTATTTATATACTAGAAGTACTAAATATTTGTCAGCTACATAGGATGGAAATATCTTTTATTAGTGTGTGGCTTTAAATTCCATCTGATTTATGGTTTAGTTTAATGAGCATAATTTCTTAACATTACTATTCTCAAATTTATCATTCTCTTTCACTATGGTTTATACTTGTTGAACTTTGTTTTAGAAGTATTTTGCTACCCAAACTAATAAATATTCTATAGTGTCTTTTAAATATTTTATAACTTTGACATTTACCACCAGCTCTTTAATAAACCCAGAAATGAGTTTTGTCTGTGGTTTAACATGGAAGTTCTTCCATATGAATGGTCTGTTATTTTGAACTATTTTTTTTAATCTATGCTTTCCTACCCTGATATGCACTGTCATATCTGTTAAATGGCAGTTTCAATATCAGTGGTAATTTTCATGGGTTCATTTTTCCTTTCATTACTAAATTTTTTCTATCTCTACACCATTGCTACTCTGTCTTAAGTACTAAAAGCTGATATAAATAATTATAAATAATAAATAAACGCAATCATTAGCTTTATGTGGTTGCATTATTTCCCAGGACTGCTATAACAAAGTGCTATTGACTGAAAGTCTTATATAACAGAAATTTATTTTCTCATTTTTCTGGATGCTGGAAGTCTGAGATCAAGATGTCTTCAAGACTGACTTTTTCTAAAGCCTTTCCATGGGCTATAGATGGTCAGCTGTTCACCATGTTTTCCCCTGGTCTGTGCCTCATGTTCTAATCTTTTCTTATAAGGACACCAGTAATACTGGATTAAATAGTATATTATATTATATCATATTATATTATATTAATTATACTATGCCCATATGATCTCATTTTCTCTGAATTACTTCTTAAAAGGCCCTGTTTCCAAATACAGTCACATTCTGAGGTTCAGGCATTAGAAGTTCAACATGTAAATTACGGAAGCAATTCATCCTGTAACAGTATTCTGAAAAGATCAACTTTTTTAAATTTCAATTTTATGGATTTTATTTCCTTTTCTCAATTCCATCTCATAACATGTCACCACTATTCTTACTTGTAAAATTATTGCTTTTGTTTGCTTATTCCTTGTCTGCTCTTGAACTTCCTGTAAATGGACACATACGGTATATAATACCTAGTTTGGAGCTGCTTTTGCTCATCAGATTATAGCTGAGAGTCATCCTTGTTATCATTTGTATCAATAATTAATTATTTTTATTGCTGTTTAGTCTTCTGTCCCCTGATTGTACCATTAAACATTTGCGTTATTTATCAATTCTGCTGATGAACATTGAATTATTTCTAGTTTTAGGCTCTTAACGTGTAAAGCTCCTCTGCACATTTTCATATTGGTCTTTGCAATGAGCTGATTGTGTCCCCCCAAATTCATATGTGAGTCCCAAACCCCTCCTGTGGCTGTACTTGGAAATGAAGTCTCTAAGAAAGTAATAAAGGTAAATAAGCTCCAAAGGGCAAGGGCCCCGATATGATAGTGTTAATACCCTTGTAAGAACACCGCAGTCTTTACACTCTTTCTCTCCTTCAGTTGATCTGATTTGGGATTAATAAAAGTAAACACTGTGTTTTTATTTTTTTCTTTATTGTTTGGCTGTTGCCTCAATATATTACTCTTTTTCTTGCTTCTTGAGATCAAAATTCAAACATTTTATTTTAAATTCTTTTTCTTATAATTTATGTTTAAAACCGTAAATTTTCCTCTAAATAGTTGTTCTACCTTCCACAATTTTGATATGTTGTATCTTCATGATAATTCATTCTAAATTATTTTATTATCTTCATTATGATTTCATCTTTGACTTGTGAAGTATTTAAAAGTATACAATCTAATATCCAAATATTGGTATTTTTTTAAGTTTTATTTTTGTAGCTAAGCCTTTTATGAGTAGGGATTGTAGTCTGTATGATGTTAATCCTTTGAGATTTAGCTGGACCTATTTTCTGGCTCAGCACATGGTTTATTTGGCAAATGTTCCATGAGCACTTGAGCAAAAACAATAAATACATGTGAAATAGCTGTGGTAATGTGTGTTTAAGATTCACAAAATCAATTACAGTATTTTTTTTCTCTTCAAATATGTGTGTCTTTTTCTTCTTACTTCTAGTTGAAGTAGGGGAATAATTGTTTTACTCTTCTTTTAATATGTAGTAATTTAACATTGGCTTATGTAACCCCAAATTCTCCTGTATATTTTCCCATAACTTAGTCTGGAATTATTTTCTAAGATAACATTCACATTTTGGGGTAATTTTTACTCAGATTGGGAAAAGTCATTTAGATTTAACTAAACATATTTAATTTACCTTCAAGTTTTCATTGAAAACTGTTTAGCTTTTGGTCTTTTGATGTATGTGTACTATTATATTTTTCTAAGGGAGAGAATAATATGTCTTATGTTTTGTGAGCTCTCAGAAATTTCGAGAATATTATTTTTGAAAGGCAGTGGTTGTGTATAGAATTCTTCATTCATGAACACTTTTAATTTCCAAAGAATACAGATATTGAATTTTGTATTTTCTTTATTCACAATTTTTAACCTGTATACTTAACATACACAATAGATTGCACATTAATGGGGGATAATTTATATCTTTACAGATCATGAAATGATTGGGTTGCAGGGACTAAGTTAAAAAAGCAATGATTGGGGGCTTAGGTACAAAAAGGCAATTATCTATAAATCTGATGCATCTGTCCTATATCCAATTTCACTGGAATAAACTTAAATGTCAAGAATGTATGTGTACCATTGACCACACTTCTTTTTTAATGAAAGTTTTCTTCCATGCATGGTTTTAGAGTATCTTCTAGGCCCTAGTTTTTTTAAATAAAATTGGGCATTTTCAGAGTCATATTAAGCATGATTCATTACTGGCCTTTTAACCTTATTCTTTGACCGATATGTACTTAAATGTGTATTTTTCATTATCCTTTCAATTCCCTTTACCATAATGTGTAAAACCAAACTAAAAGCAAACTTCAACAGTAATAAAATTGAGAAAAAGGCGACTGACTCAATTTTCAAATAAACCTTGAGTTATTGTGTGAATTGACTTATGTTTCACTCTTATTTCCCAGGTGCCATTTAGCACATCGGTACAAATTGGCTGGCCACAGATCTGATGATCTAACAGGCGTACTGGCACTTTTGTTTAGATTTCTGACCCCAGGTTTCTCCCATACCCCTCACTGCAGTAGGGATCCACATCTTTAGACAATAGCAGCAGGAAAGAGCTCAAGGGAGACTTCCACCCTTCTTCCAGTCCCTTCTTGTGATCATTCTGAAATTACAAATCTATTAAGCATTCCTTATGAAATTTTAATTTAGACATGTTAGATGCATGCATCCCAGAAAAATGAGTTATTTGATAGATGAAACTAAAAATCACATTCATTGTCCTCTACAAAGAAATTGATGATAGAGGGGTAGATGAGAACAGAAAGCTAGAAATTATCAATTCTTTTTCATGAGTGCTACCCCTTTCCAAGAAAGAAAAATATTTATAAAACCCTTCCTTTTTGCACAAGAATTTAATAAAGAGAAGTAAATTAGGATGACATTTAATTACACCTGTGTTGTGTCTCACTAGAGGCTGCACATTCCATGGGCTCCAATGAACACTAGGTCAAGACCCTTTATCTGTGTGCTTGGTCCACTATATTTGGAATATTTAAATAAAAGAATAGAGCCATTTGAAGTAAAATAAAAAAAGGTCCATACCCCAAAAAGAGCAGCGTGAATCAACTTACAAGTACCAGTGAATGACACTGTATGTATAAATGTCAGAAGAACTTATTGTGGCCAGCTATTGATAGAAATATTTAAGTAAAATACCAACTTAAGAGACTTACTATAGATTTAATGGTGCATACTTTTATAATATGATCACAATTAGTAGATCAATGTTGATATAGAACAAATATCAAAAGACAAGGCTTGACCTACCAGAAAATACTGAGTATTATAATTTTCTAAAATGCTTTTTCTCTTCCCTTTAAAAAATCATACAAAATTTAAATATGCCAGGAAGAAAAACTGAAGAACCTTCTGTGGGCTAGTTTTTTATTCTTCCTTTGGAATCACGAAATCAACTATTAAGATTGGGTTAATTTGTGAGTGAAAGTAAAATTACTTGACTTAATTTATCACAGCTGGGCAGGGATAGATACAGCTTTGGTTTAAAATATTATTAACAAAGAGACAAGTTTCTAATTTATGCTTATTAGTAGTTAAATTGCTCTAATCCAGAGGAACTTTTCCCTAAAAGTAATTTTTATTATTTGTTATCATGAGTATCAGAAGATACCAGTGTTTCCCCCTAGTCGACCAGTCATAAGAACACAGTTGCTAGCTGTGTGAGCTAGAATGGTGTTAAGGCATGATAAGATCCAGGGATGAATTATACATAGCAGGAAAATGGCACAAGTCTAAAATTATCCTTGTAGGTTTGCCCTATATATGTACATAGTCAACACACAAACGCATGGTTATTTTGTGATTCCTCAGAGGACTACTGTTTACAATTAACATCTTCAAACGTATTTTTAATGTTTGTTTATTTTGTGTGTGTGTGTGAGAGAGAGAGAGAGAGAGAGAGAGAGAGAGATAGCAGGGGAGGTGTGGAGAGAGGGAAAGAGAATCCCAAGCAGACCCTGCACTGTCAGAGCAGAGCCCGATGCAGGCCTTGAACACACAAACTGCAAGATCATGACCTGAGCCAAAACAAAGAGTAGGGGAGTCAACCAACCGAGTCACCCAGGTACCCCAAAACCCCAAAATCTTCAAATTGTTAATGCTTACAATCTATCATCAGATTTATAAAGTTTCAATTCAAGGTTTATCCTATGAAGGTTTCTGGTCTTATGGATAATTGTCTCAGTCGCCCTGACTCTCCTCAAAGCCAGGTTTCTCCATGGCCCTATTTTACTCTTCTACTTCCAGATGAAGCTGGTAGAGTCCACTTGTCTGGCATCCCGATGGCACACATGACTTCCTTGCCAATAACCTGAAGTCCTTAAAGCTATTCACACATCCTTCGTAGGTTTTGCCAGAAAGCCTTGACTGTTTTGGTCTAGAGGCATCATTCTCTACGGACAGATGTTTAGAATCAGCAGGGCAGGGCGCTCACATCCACTACTACAATCACCCTCTCCCTCTATGGCGTGCTCTCTCTCTCTCTCTCCTCTCTCTCTCTCTCTCTCTCTCGCTGTTTTGATTTACACCTTTGTTTAGGTGATAATGTTCAATCCCAGTCAAGTTCACATTATATGATGTAGACTCATTCTAACATAAAGGAGATTAGAATTTATTCATAGTGTCTAAAGAATTTTCCTAGGTCAATAAATGCACGAAAGGATTAGAACATTGACTCTGATTTTGTCAATAAGAAATGAGTATATCTTGGGCCGCCGAGTGGCTCAATTGGTTTAGCGTCCAACTTCAGCTCAGGTCATAATCTCACAGCTCATGGATTTGAGCCCCACATTGGGCTCTGTGCTGACAGCTCAGATCCTGAAGCCTGCTTTGGATTCTGTGTCCCTCTTCTACTTGTGCTCTGTCTTGATTTCTCTCTCTCTCTCTCTCTCTCTCTCTCTATCAAAAATACATAAACATTTTTAAAAAAGAGTATACCTTTATATATGTATATATATAAGTATATATGTTACATAATTGAGCAGGTCAAAACTAAAATTACATGGTTCAGGGTAGCAGGTTGAGAGCACTTTGTAGATGTCCCTTTTTCTTTTACAAAGAAAATGTGTGTGTGTGTGTGTGTGTGTGTGTGTGTGTGTGTGTGTGGTTATATAGAGTAAGATAGGAAGGAAGGAAGGAAGGAAGGAAGGAAGGAAGGAAGGAAGGAAGGAAGGAAGGAAGGAGGGAAGGAAGAAAAAGAATGAGAGAGAGATAGAGAACCTAATACAGCCATAAAGTGATGTAGATAAAATAAAGGAACCAGAAGTGGTCTATGGATACGAAGGTATCTCGTAGAACTAGGAGGAAGAGGAGACCAGGCTGAGGAGAAAGCCCACCAAGAAAGACACTAGAATGGGAGCCATCCTTTCCTGAGGAGCTCAGTGTCATTAAATACTAAGTGCAAGAGTTTGAAGTATCATTAGAGCTATGACATTGAAAGTGTGTGGGGTCCACTCAGAATAACTCTGAACTTGTATCCTCTCCCCTTGGCTTTTCATACCTTAAGGTCATTCTGTGAATCACTTGAAAGAGGAGGGCTGCTAGTGTTCACCAGCCTGTCTATGCAGCGGCTACACAGTCTAGAGGAACTCTGTACCACACTATAGCTGAGAGGCAGAAGAGCAAAGCCTCCTACGTCCAAGAATGTGATGTTTCTACAATCAGCCAAACAAAGGTTTCCATTTGGGAACTGCAGAAGTTCCAGGCTATTTTACAAAGTACATTTCAGTCTAGAACTTGTAAAATAACTGTAACTTGTGAATACTATGAAATAGCTTAAAGTACCATTGAATATGGGTAGCTCAATTTCTGAGGCTTCTGTATATAGGCCACTCAAATCGACAAAGGCAGAGGCCATGATTCATCTTAGCTCTTGAGAAGCTTGGGGTAAAAATAATTGAATTGACATGCAATTACTTTGTTTCCTCAAAATCTGTGCTCAGTTTGGCACGATTTTCCATGAGCCAATGCCACCTCACCTGTGGTGCTCACAGGAGGGTCACAGTGATTTGACTTAGTTAATAGGAATACAGTTATGAAGATGCTACCTTCCTATTAGTACAAGAAACACCTCCTTACGGTTCCATCATTTTCATCAATACATATATTCTGATCAGTTCATCTATGTGTTTAACAGACAGTATATTGGACTACGTTGTTGATGGAAAGGAAGTAAATTATGCAGTGAACAAATTGGTCTACCAACAAATAATGTTCCAACATAGACTTGTTCACTGTGCTGGTTAATTTTGTGTTAATTTGGCTAAAGCCACAGTATCCAGATTTTTGGTCAAATACCACGAGATGAATATGAACATATATTTTTTTTAGATATGATTAACATTTAAATCAGCTGTCTTTAGGTAAAATATACAATTCTCCTTAATGTGAGTGGGTGGGCCTTATCCAATCAGTTGAGGTTTTCAGAGGAAGACAGCCATCAGCAAGATGGAGGAATAGGAAACTCCTGACTTTCCTTCTTCCCACACATACCAACTACAATACAGCTACACACAGATCTCCTCCTGAGACAAGTCCAGAAACTAGTGACAAAACACTGGTTTATCAAGAGACTAAGAAAATACACACATTGAAATGGATGGAAAAGCATTTGCACCATAAACCTCCCTCTTAGCACAGCACCTTACAATTAGGAGGGAACCTCCAATTTTCAGCTTCTCACTGAGGAGCAATAAGATTGAACCATAAACAAAATCGATAAACCTCTAGCCAGGTTCCTCAGAAAAAAAAAAAAGAGCAATCAGATAGACAAAATCATGAATGAAGAAAGATCTATTACAACCAATCCCTTAGAAATACAAGCAATCATCAGAGATTACTACGAAAAACTGTATGCCAACAAACTGGACAACACAGAAGAAATGGACAAATTCCTAAATACACATGCACTACCAAAATTCAAGCCGGAAGAGATAGAAAGCATGAATAGGCCAATAACCAGTGAAGAAATTAAATCCGTTATCAAAAATCTCCCAACAAATAAGAGCCCAGGGCCAGATGGCTTCCCAGGGGAATTTTACCAGACATTTAAAGCAGAGCTAATACCCATTCTTCTCAAACTATTCCAAAAAATAGAAATAGAAGGAAAACTTCCAAACTCATTCTACGAAGCCAGCATCACCTTGATAC
>PJEM01004991.1:59570-141009 GCA_004023845.1 Helogale parvula | reverse complement strand
TGGAGAGACGAGCACCCTCCTACACGGTTGGTAGCAATGTAAACTGGTGCAGCCACTCTGGAAAACAATGTGGAGGTTCCTCAAAAAACTATCCATAGAACTCCCCTATGACCCAGCAATAGCACTGCTAGGGACTTACCCAAGGGATAAAGAAGTGCTGAGGCATAGGAGCACATCAATGTCCATTTAAAACAGATTTCTAAATCTTGACAGAATAACAAAGTTTCACTGTGCTCTCTAAAACACAGCCCTTTCGGGGCACCTGGGGGCTCAACTCCGTTAAGCATCCAACTTTGGATTTCCATTCAGGTGATGATCTCGGAGCTCCAGTGGCGCAATCGGTTAGCGCGCGGTACTTATACAGGTGATGATCTCATGGTTCATGAGTTCGAGCCTCGCATCAGGCTCTGTGTTGATGGTGCAGAGCCTGCTTGGAATTCTGTCTCCCTCTCTGCCCCTCTCCCACTCATGCGTGCACTCTCTCTCAAAATAAATAAACTTAAAAAATTTTTTAATAAATAAAACACAGCCCTTTCATGCAACAGAACATGACTAGGTGCACACATGACCCCCCAGAGTGTCCTTTCCACTCAAACGTTTATTTCTCTCGAGAAGATAATGGAACATTAAGAAGAAAGCATCCTTTGGGGCGCCTGGGTGGCTCAGTCGGTTAAGTGTCCGGCTTCGGCTCAGGTCGTGATCTCATGGTTCGAGCCCCGCATCTGGCTCTGTGCTGACAGCTAGCTCAGAGCCTGGAGCCTGCTTCAGATTCTGTGTCTCCTTCTCTCTCTGACCCTTCCCTGCTCACACTGTCTCTCTCTGTCTCTCAAAAATAAATAAAAAACATTAAAAAAAAGAAGAAGAAGAAGAAAGAAAGCATCCCAAGCACAGGAACAAAAAATCACTTTGTTTTTAACAAGCTCACGCCCTTCATTCCTTTTCAGCCTCCTGTGTTTGAAGCCAGACGCCAACCACCAGGCTTCTGCACACCATCCACTCAATTCACAAGAGGGTCTGGCTGAGGACAAAGGATGGACCATGTTCAGCAATGACACCCATAGGCCTGAGGCCCAGAACTCAAGCATTCAAAAATCAGGAAGACAAATTTAGTCCTCACAGGAGGACAATTCAGAAGGCTGGCTGGTTTGTTTCATAAGTGAGTTCCTGGGCAGCCCAAGTATGACAGCTGTTTAACACAGGCCCGGAGGGGATGTGCTGAGATGAAAGGGAAAGTGGATTCCACCAACCCTCATTCTGCTCTCAGAAGGAAGATAGAGAAGAAAAAAGGGGAGATGCAGACCTCAGACTTCACCTTGAGACACTACTATATTATGTTTGGAGGGCTGCCTGTTTTCCTGGGGGAGGTGGTGGTCAGACGAGAGCGGGAAGGGTTACATTTTGAAAGAAAAGGAAACTGGTTATTAGTGAGCAAATCAGAACTAGTTCCAAGAAAGCTGAGGCCTGGCTGGAGCCCATGGCATGTGTAATAACCGTATCCCAAACAGAAATCCTTATCGCAATACTCATCCCCAAAGCCGATTCCACAGCTGCCTTTTCATCTAGGCAGCCTCCAACAGGCCAGTGGCTCAGCAGCAGCTTTCATTAATTTCTCCTATCACCGCTGATCTTGAAGCTTTAGCCAGGAAGGGAGCCAAGGGCTTTGTCTTTTTCATAGGTAATTTACAATGACAAGGGCCAGTTTCCTTGAACCCTACCAGGGGGCGGAGTGGATTGAGGAGCAAGCTTCCGTCTCTCCCAAAGAAACAAAGGGATTGGTTAAAAAAAAAAAAAAGGCAGCCCGCTAGAGCTCACGAATACCCTAGCTCTGGCTCCAGCCAGAAACAAACACCAGAAATAATGAAAGTCCTCAAAGTGCACAGCTGAGGATGCGTCTTGGGCTGCATTCGGGGGCAGTGCTCAAAAGCCACCTGGAGTTTCCTGAATCCCAAGTAATAACTTTCAAACTATTTCCTAAGCCAATTTTTTTCGAGCCCTGAATGGCTGGCGTAAGTGCCAGGAACAATGCAGCCGCAGAGCCCCTGAGGAGGAGCAAGCCCGGCCCCCTGCCCGCAGAAGTTCACCTGGCAGGAGAAGCACTTGAAAAAGGACTGGCAGGGGGAAGCCCCCTCAGTGAGCCCTTCTCTTTCTTGATGTTCTTCACCTACTCAGATGGGTACTCCACCCCTTCCAGGGAAAGAATTTCTAAGCTGAACACCTTAAAGTGTACATGTCATTAACCACAGAAAAGATTGTTTTTTGGAAGGAAAAGGAACCTAACTTGCCAAACTTACCAAAACTAAGTAAGGAGTCCTGCATACATGCCACCTCATTCATACTCCCAACACATAAACAGGGTCAGTGTTGTTTTTAGCTCTGGGGCCCAGAGGGGTTAAATCATTCAGTCAAGGTCACAAAGGCTTGATGTGCCTAAGGGCGGGTCAAACCCAGCTCCATCAAAATCCTGCAGAAAAGTTTTTCCTGTCAAGTGGTCCTGAGCATCCCCAGCACAGGCTACAGAGGAGAATGTCAGAGGTGAGCCTCTCTGCCCACATGGGGACGCCTCATGATTCATTCTCACTGTCAGTTGCGAAGGCCATCACACCTGAGTGATCCATTATGCTGCAGTCCACTTTCCCGAGGTCCTGTGCCCAGGCACAGCGTCTACTGTGATCTGACTGCTTCATAAATGCAAACTCTACCCTCGGAGCTCTTTCAACCTACTTGGGAAGGTAGGGTCAATGTGAGCTCTCAGATGATAAAAGCAGCAGTTTGTGTCTGGTACCTACACTTTGGTGACTTTCTCTGCCTTTTGCCCTTGTTGGTCTCCTCTTCATCTCCAGAAGCTCCAGGCCACCTCTCACTACTATAATTTCTCCTATCGCTGAAAGAAAAGACCAATGACTAATTCATACTAAAGAGTACAGGACTATAACATTCATCCTTATAATAAAGAAGTACATTTCTGATGGTAAAAATTTCTAGTGCACACTGGACTAGGAAATGGGATTTATTTCTAGGCAAGAGATTTTTCTTGCATCCCTGAAAACACACCACAGAAGTAGACAATTTTTTCACGTTTTAAAGTGACCTGACGCATATATATATATATATATATGTAGACTCATGAACACACATGTGTGCAGGCACACAGACATCCAGAGAATGGAACAACTTAAAAATAGCAGTATCTCCACTAACTCAATCCAATTATTATGTGCTGAGTGCATACTATTTTCATGAGGGCGTGAGGGCAGGTTGGGAAGGTTAACAGCACACCAGGAAGGACCCTTCTGAAGCTTATAATCTATCTCGGTACAGACATGCATCTAATGACATTGCTGGGGAAAAGCCGCCTCAGTTGTTTGGTTTGGGGGAGATCCTGAACCACGTGCAGCCCCCTGTCAATGAGGTCACGTTCACAAGCCTGCACAACATGGGCACTCTCCCATCCTCCTCCCCCCTCCCCAAAATTGAGGGAATTTTTTACAGAAGTGAAACCATTGGACATTACAGCAAAGCATCACACCTGGGGCTTCCCAAGAGAAACTGAAGGGGAAACACGGCAGAGCTGCTCTAGTGAATCATATAAGCTACTGGGATTATTTTAAGGCATGTCTCTGGATCTCCTTATTTTCTTAAATCTAACCCAATGTTTGATACCAAAAAATGCACCCAAAGAGCTGGTGAATAAATAAGTGAATGAAGGAATGAACAAGATCTATATCTTAGGGTAGGCATCAGGTCTAGCTCTTTGGGGTCTACCTGGTGTCCTTGTACAGGTCCTCAGGCCTGTCTGCATCTCTCCCCAGGGGAGAGCAGTGCCAGCCCTCCCTTCCCCACCTCTTGGGACCCCTGGGAGCATCAGGGAAGCTCATGAACTCCAGAGCATTTTCAGAAGCATTAAGCACTCTGCAAGTTCAAGGGTTGTTATTATTCTTTTGGAGACACCATGACAACCCGCAACAGTTCTTGTAGGGAAATTGAATCCATCCCTGATTAATCAGCCTGTTTACTGCAAGCTGATTGCAGCCCGACTGGCCCCCACTCTGGCTCTGAGGCTCCCTCCTCCACTGTCTGCTGCTCAGCCCCTCAACCTTCAGATGCCAGGGCAGGAATGGGGCCTGGAGGGGGCACTCCTTCTCCTCAGCCACCTCCACCTGCATGCAGTCTGATCACCTCCATCCCTATACCCACCTCCATTCTGGGTACTCCTGGCTGCACCCAGGACGCCCACACAAACCTCCCCAGCTAAACAGCCCCTCTTGATGACAAAGCACTGCTGCGTGTCCCCGCCCCCTTACCAATCCTGATTGTTAGCATTACTATTTCTTTTCAGGGAGGGGTGAGACAACTCTGCTCCACAATACGTGTTTGCCCCAGACAAAGGCTTCTAAAGAGCAGCAGCGGCCGCATGTATGCAAAAGCAGAAGCCACTCCAAACTAAAGAGACTGAGATTGGAGTTTAACCTTTTAATAATTCCATACCGACACCCCCAGCCACCCCCTTTGGAGGACAAGAGCAAAGGCACTTGGCATTTTTAACTTCCGGCTGCAGAGCCTGGTTCTGAATGTTCCTCTCTCAGCAATATCTATCATAATCTCTAAAAGCGGTGCCATGCTGGAGAGACTCGCCTCTCAAATACCAGCGCCAGTTTAGGAACATCGAGTCCGAAGACAACAGAGAACACTGGTGTAACAATGGCCCTGACCTCATGACCCTCTATTTCTCTCTTTGTTCCCATAATGTCTGCTATTAAGCCTGGAGCTAGCACAATTCTGCTCAAGTAAAACAATATTGTGTTTTATTATAAATGTGTCAGACTCCTCTGCTGAGTCCTTTCTTGCTTTCTTTGTAAATGCTAGGGTCCTTATCCAATGAGCACTAGAGATAGATTTATTGAGAGCCAAATGAACATCAAATCAACGGGAGTCATATAAGGTGGTGTCCTGCCCTCCCGATTCGGCTGGAGGCAGCGATGATCTGAGCATCCATTGGGGCTAATAAGAATATTATGTCTGTGATCTCATTTCAGCATCCCAACAACCCTATATCTTGCCATGTTGAAGAAAGCGGGGGTTAGAGAATTTAACGAATATGCCCAAGTTAGTGGAAAGGCTGAGATTTGAATGCAAACCTCTGACTTCTGAAACCATAGCTTGAAGGCAGTGGCATTTAATCACCCACATGGAACAACCAGAGAATGCTGAAGGGCTAAATGGCACTCGCTGGTGTTCCTCCCTTCCTTTGTTCTCACTCATTCTTTTAACAAGTCTTCTGAGAGTTTTCAGAGGTCCAGACACTTTCTAAGTACAGACATCAGTGTCCCTGTCCCTCGGTTATTCAGCCTAATCTGTGTGGTCTTAATAACTTGAGCCAAGTCATGGAGGGGGCAGAATGCAGAGTAAGACTTGGAAAAACAACCGAGGGCATAAGGGACACATCACAGCGGGAGCAACAGTGGGAGCCAAATCCTAGAGCCTGGAGTTTGGAGTCAAGGTGACAGGAAAACTGAGGCTCCCAGAATGAGAGTGGAAGAAGAGTCAGGAATTAGGCAGCCCTTTCCGGAAGAATCCTTAAGCAAGGACTCCTGGGGGGGAGATGATTTACAATTAGTCCCCAAACCCAACTCTTTGATACAGAAGGAACATGACTCAGTAAATGAAGATGCAGACTAAGACGACACATCAATTTGCATCTCTTCCTCTGGTGGGGACCCAAGGAAACCCTTTGAAAAGGTCACGAAGATATTCCCTTGAGTCATTTGTTATGCTCTATCCCAGAGAAGTAGCTCTCTGTAGCAGATGTGAATGTGTGGAGGGTGATGGGGTTGCTCAAAGTGCCCCAACACACACACAAGGCCTCTGTACTAGGCAGTCCACTCAGCAGGAGCTGGGGGAGAGGAGGAGGTGAGCTCAGATAAGCAGGCAGTTTCCAGTTGTTTCAGGAAGTCATTCATTCATAGTCAGACCCCACCAAGTCTCTACCTCCCAACCGCAGCCCTGGGTCATCCACAGGGTACAACAGCAAATGTAGACTCCCCACTTTTTTCTCTCCAGGAGGGATATTGCCAATCACCCAGAAAAATGCCCAAAGGACCCAACTGAGGAAAATATGGTGGAAAAGTTGCAGCCAGGAATGTGGCTGCTCTTGAACTCAGACTTTCTTGGTGCCTAATCTAGATGGATCTCTCCATTTACCCCAAAATCCTTTCCCTTAATACCCTGCCCATTTTCAGTATTCCAAAATGTAAGAGATGCAGCACAATAATTTCAACAGGGAGGCAAAAGATGAGGGAGGATGTGACCCCAGCTCAGTCCACGACTAGCCGCAGAGCCATGGTCTAGACACATCTTGCCTGATCTTCACCTTCTTGATCTATAAAATGCCAACAAAACAGAGCCTACTTCACAAGCCTACCCAGAAAGGCAAATGAAATAATCCAAGCAAAGCACTCAGAACAATGTCTGGCAGATAATACACATCCATCTCGTAGGCCTCCAAGTCGACTATTCTCCAGACTGCATATCTTCACTTGACATGACTTTCAACTCTTCTTAGAATTGTATTCACTCTGTAAGCAGGGACAACAGAAATAAATCCAAGCTTTGCTGAGCACCGAGTCTGAACAAGGGCTTGTTCTAAAAGATGTTCACAAATTATATAATCCTCACAAGACTTAACAAGGTACCTATTTATTGCTCCATTTGACTGGCAGGGAAACTGAGGCTCAGAGACATTCAGCATGTCCTCAAAGTACACACTGCCTGTCACTGGCAGATTTGGAGGGCGCCATGTTTTTTTCCCTTTAGTGCACAGTCTGCCTTCTGTTGTGTCCTCTCCACATTCTGGGCCCAGAAGGAATCACCTGGTTCCAGGTGTAGCAGCGTCAGTGCTGAGAGAGGAGGACTTTCTCCAGCCTCCCCACAGGCCCTTGACTTCCACTCACGTAAGCTGACACACACCGAACTTGACACTTCATATCTTCTGAAATATGAGTCCACCAAGCCTCTCCATCCTGTACTTGAGCAGCTGTTTTACTTTTTTAACGCAGGGATAAAACCTAACATATGACCCTATTAACCATCATTTTGATAAATTAAGTTCGTTTTTTTAAGCCTGAACTAATCATTTTGGATCTGAATCTTTTTATCCAACATATCCATTATCTATCCCATCTTCATGTCACCTTCATATTTCTTTTCTCTGTCATTGATTAAAGGAAATGTTAACAATGCAAGATCAAGAATAGAACCTTGTGGCTCTAAAACCTGCCTGTGGCTTCAGAATGCTTTGTTAAAAAACACTCTGAGTATATTCCATGAATACCTGATCCAGTCCAAAGCTCTCCACCTTGAGCCCAAGGTTATCCTGAGAGGCTTTTCCAATACCTTGCAAAAATTAGGATATACCATGCCTCCTACAAAGAAGGGTCTGAGGTTAGCTGAACAAGACTTGCTCCTTGTTTAGCATACAATGATTCCTAGCAATTACTATTTGCTTTACCAAGGTTACACAAATCATCTTTTGAATATCTTGTTTTAGAATCTTGCCCAGGATTTTAAACCAGCTCACCAATCTGTAAACTAGCTCATACAGACCACTTTGAAAACAGGAATAATCATTGCCTGTCTCCAACCTTCCAGAACATTCTGACTCGGCAAAGTTGTCCTCAAATATTGCCAGCAATATTACACAAAAGTTTGACATCTAACCTGGGATGTAATTGTCGAGATCAAGAGACTTGAGCCCATTTAAGGCAGATGGAGTTCTCTTCTAATTGGATCACCAGAGCCGGTCATCCACACTTATTAGTGCTGATCCACCCCAGGCTCGTGACCTGCAGAACTAACCTCCCAGGGAGTCTGGACTTCCACTGTCACTTGCTAAGCTCAGACAAGCTGGGGCTAGGAAAGATCAGCCAGACGGTACTTTCTAAGGCTTACACTGAAATGTTCTTTGAGCCTGCAGGCCCCAGGAGAGCCCCATCACAGAAATTAGTCCTTGATTTTCAGTAGAACAGGAGTAAAGGGCTTCCTGCCTGAAGCAGGATCCACTGCAGTATCCAGGTCCTCTGGTTTAGTGTACTACATCTAGTTGTACTACATCCCCAAATTCAAGGGTCTCTGACCTGATTTGACCTAATCTGACCGCGTGCACAGCCCTTAACCCAGTTCCCAAACCCTTTCCTGGCTTCCGCCATCCTCCTATTACCGCCTTAGCCACACCCAGACTCCCAGAATCCAGACCCACCATGAACACACTGCATTCTTGGTCTCGCCCGGGGTTTTCTCAGCCCTGCAATAGAGTTCGGTTCCTCAAAACTCCACTGTTCAGGTCTTCGAACAGCACCGAAGGGCAAGGTCACTGCCGGAGTTGAGATCTAAGCAAGGTTTAACCTCTAGAGCTTATTTGCTCTAGCGGGGGGAGGGGGAACCTGTAAATTACAAGCTATACTGATTAAGTTTTAAAAAAAAACATTTAGAAGGCTCTGACCTAGAAATTCTACCACTAAGAATTTACCCTTAAGGAAATAATCAGGAATGGTAAAAACAGCCACAAGAGCAGAATTTCTGAAACAATACTAAATGTCCAAAAATAGGGAGGTGGTTAAAAGGAAAAAAAAAAAAAACTGGCACAGCCATAAATGGAATGGCAGATAAACAGATAGACTGATAGGTAAAATAAACAGACGACATACATAATGATAAACACACATATGATATGTGAGGATCCTTTAAGAATTATTAAAGAATATTTAATTGCATGAGACAAACGTTCATGATACACTGTTCAAGGAAACAACAGGTCACAAAATAATATGTACCATAAGACCGAAGCATTTTTATTTTTGTTTGTTGAGAGAGAGTAGGGTAGGCGCAGAGAGAGAGAGAGAATCCTAAGCAGGCTCTGCACTGCCAACACAAAGCCTGATGCAGGCTCAAATTCATGAACCTCAAGATCATGACCTGAACCAAAACCAAGAGTTAGACACCCAACTGACTGAGTCACCCAGTTGCCACAAGACCCGAGCATTTGGAAAAAGATTTATAGACAGATAGATGATGATTAAAGAGATGAAAGGAGGGAAGATATTTGAGAAATAGACAAAAAATATATTAGTGGTAATTATTTCTGGGTAGTAGTTTTTCAAGCAATATGTGTGCCTTTCTATTTTACCCATTTTCTGTGAAAACACAATGAATATGTATTATTTTGTAATTGATAAGAATAAAAATCAATATGGTAATGCTACAGCCTCTCGCTGCAAGAACAGATTTCATTCTCCATTCATTCATGCATCAAATAACATCTAAACACCTATCACGCAAAAGACTCTGTGCCACGTGCTCCAAAGGGTGGAAAGAATGAGACATGATCTTGTCCTCAAATTACTTACACTTATAATGGGAGACAATATGGGACCACGAACACCTATGACAAAAGACAACAGAAACAACACCGTATCAGTGTACACATAACGAGTGCCCAACCTCAGAGGCCCAGCAAGGAACTGAGGGTCAGCGCCCTGGAAGTGAGGGGAATTTCAATAGGTGAACACAATGTGGGAAACAGGTGACCCATTTGTCCTGGTTCACCCAAGACTTAACCAGCTTGAGCCCTGAAAGGCCTGCATCCCAGGAATCCCCAGTCCTGAATAAATAAAGACTACTGACCACCCTCTTTGGGAAGTACTCTCTGGCTGAGAAACGATGAAGGCATTAAGACATGACCAAACAACGCCTGTTCCCTGGAAGGAAGACAGTCCACTTTGAGGAAAGATAATGAAGAACCAAAACACAGATGGCTCTGAAGTCTAGCCACAAGGAATGGATTTAACCCAATGGCAACAGAGAGCTATGGAAGATGTTAGAGGAGGAGCAGCTTTGAAAGAATAGCCTGGTGGCAGTCTACCTAGCAAACCAGAGGAGGAGACCAGGAATGAAGGTGATATCCCAGAATGGTACCCAAGAGGCTCCCTCTGGTGAAGTGGTGTAGCAGGAGGGCACTAATGCCATTTACATGCAAACGTGCAAAACAGATTAGGGGAAGAGACTCCACAGGTTAGCACCCTAGCCCAGGGCTCCGACCACCACTTCAGCAGCCACTTTTATTTGCCTAAACCAAGCACAAATGAATGCGCCCAGTGGGAACACCAAGCCAAAACACACTGTCTGACAAAGTAAAACACCGTTTGCAGGCAAGCGCCTCCATGGTGATGAAGAAACGCCCGGCTCCAGCACATGGGAGAGGACACAAGCCTAAGTTTGCAGTGTCCCCAGAGGGCGAGGTGCTCTCAAGTGCAGGATGGTCACCCAACGCAGGGGGTCCCTGGAATCCAGAGCCACAGAACACTAAGGTAAATTTGCCTCTGCTGCCTTAAAATTGCCCACCTTGTTTACTTTAGAGATCTCCCTGAGCAGAAAAAAATCTCAGCCGGCTGGTCAGCTTCCTGACATGGTCCTACAGACAAGAAAGAGAGCGCGGCTTCCTCAATCCTCAATTCCAGTTCCATTTATTTCCCTCACCCCAACACACACCCAAACAAACTGCTCCAATATCAACCCGAGCAGAATTCACATGGTTTCTTGCTGCCAACAAGGTTACCTTCATGCAAAGACAGCAAGGGGACCCAGCTATTTTCAATCACCTTAAAATTAAAAAAAAAAAATTTTAAAGCATCCTGTCTTACATGCGGGTGATGTTTTTACCTCCTCAAGTGTCTTCTACTCTGGTGTTCCCTGATCCTCACCCCAATCCTGGAGGCAGGTGTGAATGTCCCCACTGTCCCCATTTAATGGAGAGGTGATGTGATTTAGCCTACGATCAGACAGTGACACATAATCATGTCTCCCTCCGTGCTGCATCCACCATGCATTCCCCACAACATCCCTGTTCCCCTCGGGCCCGAGTCAGGAAGCACAGAAGTGAAGGGAGAAGGTTCCATCCTCTCACATCCCATCCTCACATTAATGACACTAACGAAACCTAAAGAACTAACCCAACCCACTGGTGAGCGCATCTACACTAGATGCTCCCGTCCAAAGTGCAAGCAAAACCAGGGGATACTGATGAAGAAATAAAAGAATGGAGATTTTAGAGACAGAGAAAGGATCTTCTAGATCTGTGGGTCTAATACAGGAGCCACCAGTCGTGCGTAACTACTGACCTCATCAGAAGGGAGATGGACTGTAAGTGTCTAGTACACACCTGATTTCAAACACTTCATATGGAAAAAAATAATAAACAGCATTAATATTTTATATTGATTATTTGTTGAAATTCTCATTTTTTGTGGTATTGGGTAAAATGAAACATATTACTAAAATCAATTTCACCTCATTTTACTTTTTTAACATAGCTATTAGAAAATTTTAAATTATATGGGGTGCCTGGCTGGCTCAGTTAGTAGAGCATGCAACTCTTGATCTCGGGTCCTGAGTTCAAGATTCCACATTGGGCATGGAGCCTACTTTTTAAAAAAAGAAAAAGAAAAGGGAGAAGATGCAGGAAAATTAAAAATTTTTAAGTTATATATGTGCCTTACATTATATTTCTATGCAGCAGCACTATTCTAGAAAGTTTTCTTCTTTATTTTTATGGAATAAGACCAGAATGTCCTTCTTTTCCAATATTCTTAACAGTATGTAAAAGAGATGTTTTCATAATGGCAAATTCCTGACATTTGTCCCACTTTCCTGGAGTTCTCCCAGTCCCGCTGGCCTAGTTTGTCCGTCATGCTGACTCACTTCTCAGAAACGATCAGAATTTTGTGTGTTATGGTCTTTGATGAAACCGCCATACTCAACATACCGATTCCTCAGAACAGGGGTTCGTTGCTGAAGTGCCCCTCCCTTGCTGGCCTCCAGATTTCTTTCCCAGAGTCGAAGTCACCGGGCAAGGGTCAGGGCACGATCAGATCTGGGAGACTCTAATTGTACTTCACAGTCACCTCCCAAACTTTTCTTCTATGGTAAAAAAAAAATTCACTGTCCCAAGGCTCCGCGTGCCTCACATTTCATCACATTGCCCAGTTGGCCGCCTTTTTTCCTGCTGAAATTGCTTCCAGTTGATGATGTGACCATCTCACAAGCATAATATGTAGGTGGTGCCCTCAGAGGCCTCCTAATTGTCACTGTCCCTGGGTTTTATATGTGATCATCAAAGAGAAGAAGCTCACAAGCAAAGGCAGCAACCAAAAGGGAGGGAGATAAAGAAGGACACCTTGAACTCACCCACAAAATCAGTGGAAAGAACCAGATCACAGACAGCTGGCAACAAAGCAGTGTTGGGGACAGACTGGAAGGGAAGAAAGGAGGCTTTGTGTAAGAACATCGGAACAGATGTAAACA
This sequence comes from Helogale parvula, assembly GCA_004023845.1. NCBI lineage: Eukaryota > Metazoa > Chordata > Mammalia > Carnivora > Herpestidae > Helogale > Helogale parvula. The sequence continues at coordinate 128,658 of PJEM01004991.1, read as the reverse complement.
GACCTCTATTTCCTTTAGTTTTACTGTGTGCTGCCACTTGCAAGACTAGAACATACTTCTGTTTTGGTGCAGAGGCATCAGGATGATGGCTCCTCTTCCAAGGCAGAGAAGTCAAGTGCCTTCTCCCTTCCTCAGTCAGGCAGAACTGCAGTGTCAGCTGGCACCGAAATCACCTAAGGACAGTCCTACAGATAACAATGACAACGAGGGGCACCTGCGTGGCTCAGTCAGTTAAGCATCCGACTTTTGATTTCGACTCGGTCATGATCTCATGGTTTGTGAGACTGAGCCCCCCATCAGGCTCTGCAATGACAGTGCAGAGCCTGCTTGGAATTCTCCCTCTCCCTCTCCCTCTCCCTCTCTCTCTCTGCCCCTCCCTGGCTCACATTCTCTCTCTCCCTCTCAAAATAAAAATAAACATTTTTTTAAAATAAATAAGTAATGATAACAATAGTCTATCGTTTTGGGCAGGGGGTGTGGGGAAGAACCAGGGGATCTGGCTCCACTGACCTGAGACTCACCTTCAGAGGACTCAGGTAAGATAAAAGAAACACATTTCCACTCCAAAAATACTGCGGAGGCTGGATATCAAGGGCCTGCAGGAATGAAGATGATTTCTTGTCCCAAAAAAAACTGCCTGGCTGGACATGGCTAATAGTTGCTATCTATGGTTCTGATCACTTCTGTTACTTCTGTTCTCATTCTCTCTCTTCCTCTCTCCTTACCTCTTTCCCTTCCTCCATTCCTCTCTTTCTCTCCTTTCTGCCTCCAACCTCTCTTCCTGAAAAGCAACTTGAAGAAGCGTGGGCTTTCGCATCAGAAAGCCCTGGATTTGAAACTCAGCTCTGCTTCTTTCTAGTGACTTCCACCTCCCTTCTCTGAGGATATATGTTTTCACTCTGTACCCCAACAGTCAGAAAAACTTAACACCCCCTGAAATACCGATTCATGTATTCAGCAGTCACTTATTGAGAACCTTCTATGTATGTGTTGAACGTGGAAGACAGAGCATTACCAAAACAGACCAAAACCTTGACCTTGTACATTTTCAGTTCTACTTGGAGGAAGATTATCAGTAAAAAAATGAACAAATAAATTATATATCTGAAAATTAAAAATTTTGTGAAGAAAAAAATAAAGCAGGGAGGAGGAATAGGAAGTGCGGTGAGCGCAAATTTAAAGGACTTGAAACTGAGAATGCAGGTCAAGCAGGCCTGGGGAAGAGCACCCCGAAAGAGGGCACAGCGCAGCAAAAGCCTGAGGTGGGAGCAGCAAGGAGCTTTGTACCTGGGTGGCTGTGAGTGAGATGAGAGACAGGGGACAAGGTCAGTGGTAAGGAATTTGGAGTTGCTTGAAATGAGACAGGAAGTCAGAGCTGGGGGTGCGGGGTGAGGTAGGAGGACGCTGACCTGTGTGTAACAGAATCACCCAGTGTGAACACACCATGAGAAGGGCAGAAATTAGGAGATTGGATCTGAAGCTACTGCAATAATCCTAACCAGAGACCATGATGGCTCAGCCCAGGGTTCCAGCTATGGCAGTGGTGAGAAACAGTCTTTATCTACTTTGTAGCCCTGAGTAGTGTGTGACATACATTTAAAAATACACCCCAACGTAGAAATAGTAAAAGGAAGAGGTTCAAAAATAAAAATAGAAGATCTGCTATTTTCTTCCAACCACTCAATGGAATAGCTTGTCCCCTCCCTGGATATACCTCACTCTCAAGAGCACTGGTATAGATTACACAAAGTAATGTGCATAAAGTACCAAGCACAGGTGTAAGAACACAGAACGAGCTGACTTACGCTGGTCTCTCCTACCCTGATCCCTATTTAACTTAGCTTGTGACCCCTTACTCTCCCGTCCTATCACCTTTCGCCCTCCTGATGCTGCCTATGACCTGAGCGCTTGCCTGACTAAGGTTACCTCGTGTAACTCTCGGTTGTTCCAAAAGCTTCCCTTCTGGAAAGACACCGTCTTCTGGGCAAAGAGGAAAAGGTGAGGAATGCTGGAGTTCTGGCTTAAGTCTAAAACAGACATCGTACTCCATCTAACAGCAGAATGCCCATCCTTCCCAAGGTGGCAGGGAATTTGACCAAAGGGGACAACCTTCTCAACAAACACACATAAGTTATCAAGTTAAAGAGAACAGAAATCCTACAAAGTCTGACCACAATGGAATTAGACTAGAAATCAATAACAAAAAGATAGATGTGAAATACTCCAATATTTGGAAATTAAACAACACCTTTCTAGTCTAAATAACACTGTATAAAAATGAAGTTTCAAGAGAAATTTCTAAATATTTTGAACTAAATCAAAATGAAAATACAACTTATCAAAAGTCATCAGATGCAGCAAAACCAGTGCTCAGAAGTAAGTTTATAACATTTACAGCATATCAAATACATATATCAAAAAACAAGAAAGATCTAAAATCAATAATCTAAGCCTCCACCTCAGGAAATTAGAGGAAGAAGAGCAATTCAAGCCAGAAGCAAAGAAATGAGAAAAATAAGAACAGAAGTCAGTGAACTTGAAGTCAGGAAAATAACAGAGAAAAATGAACTAAATGTAACACTGATTCTTTGAAAAGACCAATAAACTTGATAAACTTCTAGTCTGTCAAACTCCTCTAGTGAGGAGAGCCAAGAGAAAAAGAAAAGACACAAACACTGATATCAGAAATCAAAGAGTAATTATCACTAGTGATCCCATTGATATTAAAAAGATAATAACTAAGTATCCATAAATGTAACACTTTAGATAACATGGACCAGTTCCTTGAAAGGCAAAAGTACCATAACTCACACTAGGAGACAGAGATACCCTAAAGAGCTCTGTATTTATTAAAGAAACAGAATTAATAATCAACAATCTTCAAAACCAAAAAAGGGAGAAATCACCAGGTCCATATGGCTTCAGTCCTGAGTCCTACCAATCATTTAGGGCAGAAATAACACCTGAAAACAGAAGCAGAAAGCACACTTGGTAACTCATTCTATTGGACCAAAACGTATCCTAATACCAAACCCAGGGGGAAAAAATTACAAGAAAACTACAGACAAATATATCTCATGAACATAGATGTAAGAATCCTAAACAAATATTAGCAAATCAACAATATATAAAAAGAATTCTACAACATGACCAAATGGGATTATCTCAGGTATACAACGCTGGCTCAACATTTGAAAAATCAGTGGACATAAGTCATCATATTAATAGACTTAAGAAGTCAAACACACGATAGTATCAATCAGCACAGAAAACCCAACACCCAATCATGTTAAAAACAGCAAACTGGACATAGAGGGGAACGTCCTCACTTCAACAAAGACCCTCTACCCAACAAACCTACTGCTAACAGGATGCCATGAGCTAAGGAGAAAATAGGAAGGAATCCCATGGAAAAGAACCCACAGTGAAAGTGGATGTTTTTCCTGAGATCTGGGAAAGGCCGAGGAGGCTGGGGCTCCTTCCTTATCCCCATTACCCCACCTGCAATTGGGATGGTGATGACCACGGTGTGTGGGAAGGGGGCTGAGCTGAGACCAGGGCACACAGCTGCTCCGCAGGTACCCACAGCACGCCCTACCCTCTGCTCTCCATAGCACTGAGCACTGGCTAACGTGTTGTGTAATCTATTTTCTTGACTCTCCCCCACTGGAAAGTAAGCTCCAGGAGGCAGGGGCTTCGCTGTTTTATTAACCGCCACATCACCACCACACACTGGGCGTGTGCGTATTTTTGTTGAGTGAATGAACCAGTTCAGGCCTGTGTTATTCAGGGGCCAAGAACACTGGGGAGGAGGGTGGCAGGGTCGGGACGAGTAAGGCAGCAAGCCATCCATCAGCTGTGGGCGTCTCTGACAGAGAGGGACACTCCAAACACCACGGAAGCTTCCGGTCTCCTTCCTCCCCTGGACCCACCCACTGCAAGGAGCCATCTGCCAGACTGACTGGCTCACCTGTGACAAGGAGGGTGTTCCGTCCCTCCTCAGCCTCCGCAGCCGGCCCCAAACGTGCACTGGCTTCCTGAGCCAAGAGAACCATATGTGAGGATGGCCTAGAAAACAGCATCGTGCAAATGTTTTCATTCAGTGGTAAAATCATTTGATTGCATTCAGGCTTGTCTGCAAGGGCAACTGCAGCCAGCTTGACAGAGAACGGTTAAAGAGGCCAATTAGGAAATGATCTGGAGAAGCAGCATGGCGGAGTGGGGAGAGTCAAGCAACTAGGATTGGGTTGTGGCACAGCTACTCACTGTGTGACTTCTGGCAACGCAAGAACCTCTCTGATCCCCGGCTTCTTCCTCTTTTTAAGTGGGAAATACTACTGAAATCTGTTACTCTTGTATCATTATTGTCACTAGGGGAAGAATCACAAAAGAAGGAGGGTGGAGGAACTTCCAGGTGCCAGAGACACATTTCAGGGAGTGTGGAAACCCAACACCCCATGGCAGCTGGGCTGTTTGAGCTCAGGAAGCATGGGAAAGCGGGGAAGCCAGGAGCAGCTGGCAATCTCCTGCTTCCCTTCGCACTTCTGCTGGTTACAGAACTCGCAGGGTCCCACCTCAGCTCAAACATCCCCGCTTTGGAACTATCCTCAAGGTATCCCACAGCCAAACCCAGAGGCCAAGGCCGAAATGAGATTCCATGAACTCAGCAGCCCATGATGCTTCCCAAACTCCCACCATCATCTCCAGACGCTAGTTCTCTCCGGATGCTAACTCCGGAGGAAACACCAGGCTGAGGAGGGGGCACAGTTTGGTGCTGACAAACTGTCCCAGGCTGGTGCTAGCCTTGATCTTTTCTGCTCCCCAGGAAGTGAGTGTGGCTGGAGCTGGGTTGCCGTGGAATGGGCAGCTTAGCAGAACCTGTAACAGCCCAGCCTTGGGGTCAGAAAGACCGGTGTTAGATTCTGGCTTCTGCACAACGACCCAACTATGTAACCTTGAGTAAGATGCTCTTGGTTGACGTCTCTGAGCCTGTTTTCTCATATGAGGATGACAGAAGCACGTAGCTTACAGCCCTTACCGCAGTGTCTGGCCCACAGGAACTAGACATGTCCACCGGAACCACCCAAGTTTGAAACCTGGGTAAGATACTCAGGCACTGTGCAACCCCAAGCAAATTACCAACTTCTCTGTGCTTCTGTTTTCTCAATCCTAAAATGTGGACAATAAAAGAACCTATTTCTCAGATTTATTGTGAGAATTAGTTAATCCCTATAAAGTATTTAGAAAACCATCTACCATGTTGTAAACACCCAATAATGACAGCTAGTATTTGTTTAGAAAGTAATAACAATAATAATCACAGTAAATTATTGCTGAAGGAATGTAAAAACCAAAGCAGTCCCCCTCCATCCCACAGGCTCTTGCACATAATAGAAAACTGACAAACATGTGCCGTGAATGGTCCTGGTATCTTCCACCTAATCTCCCATTGTCGTTAGGTCCCATCTACCCATAAACTGTGTTTCTTAGCCGAGAGAGGCAGAAAGTGTGAACCCGTGTTGACATCACCTTGGTCTTACGCCTGTGCGCGCGCGCTCTCTCTCTCTCTCTCTCTCTCTCTCTCTCTCTCTCTCTATATATATATATATATATATATATATATATATATATATATATATAGCCTTTTTGTGGTAATGCTATTTACTTCTTCAACAGACTTCTCAGTGAATGAGAGACACAGATGTTACAAGCATCCTCCAGAGGAGCTGGCCTAGAGGAGGCCTCTAGGAGTCACAAGAAAGAGCTACTACAGATGATCCAGTTCAGGTCAATTCATTGCTCTGCATAGGGTAGGGGCAGGTAATTTGGTCTGACGATGAACATAAACTCAGGGATTTGCTTCATTCCCACTTTTCTCAGTTATGGTCTCCTGAAGGGTGCCCTCTGGAATAGCTCCCTCAACATCATGAATCTGTTATCCTGCTTTGTTTTTCTTCATAGGACTTCATAGGACACTTGTTCATTAGTTTATCATCTGCTGCTTCTCCCAAAATACAGCAGATACTTGCCTGTTCTGTTCACTGCTGAGCATAGAACAGTGTCTGTTACACACATTAATAAGCACTCAAGAAATATTTCATAAATGACCGAAGTAAAGGTCTCCGCCCAGCAGAGGACCACCAGCTGTCTGGCTGAATTAGAGTTGACGCCCTTCTGCCAAAAGGCTTTTCTCAAGCCCAGAGGACACCCAGAGGATGGGCTGGGTTGGGCTGGGCTGTCGGCAAAGGGAAACTGCAAATCCAGGTCCCCACCTTGTTCTTTCTGGTGGATGGTAAGACTTTGATGGCCTTTTATCTGGAAAACACACTCAGAGACATTCCATCATTCAATTAGAATGTTAAAGAGTTGCAACAAAATTAATTTGCTTATCACCAGGGAAATTAAAACGTCTGCAAATAAATTCTACCCCGGCAGCCCAGTTTCAGGTGGTTGATACATCTGATGTGTTGGCAGCAGTGAGAACCCAGAGGAGAGTATTGGGAAAACTAGTTTCTAGCTGGAAGGGAAAATTCAGCAAAGGTATAAGATACACACACACACCCCATCACCAAGCACCACTGCCCTTGTCTATGTTTTTAATGTCTTCTCCCAAATGCACAAATGATTTAAGGAACTAAAATGTAGGCTATACATTTAGTTCACATCTCTCTGTCAAGCAGAGAATTCACACATTAACTGAAGCCCCAAAGGGCTTGAGTCCTGCCATGGAGCAGTGTTTGAGAATAGGGACTTTGGAACTTGACAAGCTTCGGTTTGGATTCCATCCCTGCCACTTCCTAGCTGTGTGACCTTGAGATGTTTACTAACCTTCCTGTACTGTGAGTTGCTCATCTATAAAATGGGGTTAGTAAAATTAATCAAATGGATTGTGGAAATAATGTATGATTATACGTAAAGCATGGTAGGTGCTCCACACAGGAGATAGCTTTCATTATTATATTAATGACATTAAATACTGGCCATGTGAAGAAAACCATGGCAATAATAAGCATGGAGGAGAAAGTGTCCCAAGTTTATAAAAAAGGATGGTACACACGAAAGCACAGAACAGGGCTGGCAAGCAGTCTCCCCAGGACTGCGGCTTCTTCCAGGGCTTTCCTCCCAGCCGTTCTGTTCAAGACCCATATGGCATTCCTGTTCTAAACTGGGACAGAGTGAGATGGCCTGGAATGATCCCCAAGAGATGAATGAATTCCATGTGACTCATTCATAGACCCAGACACCTAGCCCAAATCTCCTGCTACCCTCTCTCTCCACATCCCACAGCAGCCACCTCCTTCCAAACACGCAGAAGGTGTGTGCAATACACCAGGAGAGCAGTGACTTGGGAAAGCGTGGGGGTGGGAGGCGCTAGCCTGCAGAACAAGAATGAGAGACTGGAGGTTCAGACTGCACTGCTCTCAAACCAGAAGCAAAAGTGAGGAGGCAGGCGAGGCACGGAAGGACAGAGGAGGGGGAAGGGTGAGCTCCCCATCTAATGAGCCTCCATCAGACCCATAACATTCGATAGTAAAGCCCTCTTGCCACTCTCCCTTTTGCATTGTTACTCTATGTCCCTGGAGTCACTAGCAATTAAAAAAAAAAAAAAGAAAAGAAAAGAAAAAAAGAAAAAGCTTAGCTACCTCAAAAGGGCTATGCGATTGCCCGAAGGGTAGGTGTAAAGAATGAGCTAGAAACGGCATCCTGTTCAGCCTGGGAGGAATAGAAGCCCAAGGGAAGACAGAGAAACTATGATCTGCTGAAAGGAAACCCAAATCAATGTCAGAGTCCCAAACAATGATGGGGTGGAAAAAAATGACCAGCTCAAAGCTTCAAGTTTGGGGAGATTTACAGAAAAGCAGAGTTATAACCCAACTTCCGCTCTCCCTGACCCAGAACACAACCATGAATTTTTGTTGTCTGTGTGCAGCAAACAAGTTGACACCGGAAATTTACCAATCGGTCAAGAAAAGATAAACAGACTACTCTCCTTTTTTTTTAAACTAAATTCTCTAGCATCTACTCTTTCATTGTACAATGATTCCCATGGGCAATGAGGAACCTCCCTTACTTTGCTACCTTGGGTCTCTTAAGGAGGAAGGCGGGCTGGAACATGGGCCCGTAAATGTCTATACTTAATTGCAAGGCTGTGGTGGCATGCAGTGCCATCAGGAAGCTGCACCAGGTGACACTGGTGCAGTCCATATTCATTCACAGCTGCGGGTGGGTTTATCCAGGGCACCAATTATCTAATTGCTGCTAATGTTCCGTATATTTACTCAGCTGCAAATTTGCAAGATGGGGCCTGACTCACAAGAAGGGGATAATAATGGGAGATATATTTCCATTTGAAAATTCATGAATAAGCAGCAAGAGCCCTGTTTATTAAAATTCAGATGCAGATAAACAATGAGTATAGTTCCAGGAATAATTGCAGGTTTTCCACAGTTACAGAAAACCAGCTCCTTTGTCAACACTCCATTGTTCTATTTATACCTTGGGAGAAATTGCACTGAGTTTCTATAAATACAATGGAAACTCATTCATCTCAACCTCTCTCACGTGTAAAGTCCCAATCTTCTCCGTAATAAAAGAACTGCATCCCGAGTGTATCTGACATTAGGTCTCAAGACTGTCATAGGCGAATCTTTTCTAATATAAGGGATAAAGGAGAAAAGGCTGGCATCGGACTGGGGAGGGGGAGGGGAAGCAACAGGCATTCTATTCTGGTTTCTGAAATAGACACGGAGTAGATACATCCTGGCCAGCTCTCAGCCTGAGTTAAGAATATCTGAGATTAAAAGCAGAGGAAATAAACTGACCAAGGTATCTTGACCCTTGCATGGGATCGGAGCTCATCCGTGATACTCATTTATACATTTTCTTTGAATGAAATTCTGTCCTTTCCTAGGGATATTATTAGACCCCTCTCCTATTATATTGCAAAACTGTATCATGGAATCTTGAAATCTACTTCTTTGATCTTCCACCTTCAAAATGTCTAGATTACACTTTGTACTCAACAGTGTTAAAGCACAGAGAGTCTAGCTCATCGAAGGTCTCCTGATTCCAAGCAGCCCAAAAAAAAAGTGTTCTGATAGCAGAACACAATAGTCCTGTCTCCAGATACAACTAGCTTTTATAATAAAATCACATTGTGAAGTGTTTTACTGTGGAGCAGGCATTGTGTGAATTACTTTTCATATAAAAATCCAATCATCCCACCCGCTCTGCCTGTGAAGATGGCCCCATCATCCTCTTTCCGATAGACTAAAATGCAAAGCTATAAGCTAAGTGACCTAGCCACATAGCTAACAAGCAGCAGAGCTAGAACTTGAACCCAGAACTATATGAAACTAGGAGACATGCCCTTAACCATTGCATCACCACATTTTTCTGCTTCTTGGATCTAACGTCATACGACTTCTGTTTAGTGGGCAAGTCACAGAGTGTCCTATCTATATGCTATGACTCAGAGAGATTTTGCTTTTCTCTGTTAATTTAATCACTTACACACACACACACACACACACACACACACACACACACACAAAAAGCTTCAGTCTGTGTTTCTCCATGATCCCTGGTTTTCAAGAGGTGATCCTATATCCATAGGATCCTCCATGTACCCATACTTACCTGTTTCATGTTTAGGGGAAAAATCATTTGATACAGATATGTATGTATATATATATGTGTGTTTGTGTGTGTGTAATGTATATATATCTGGGTATGTGTGTATGTATACCACACATACACCTAAGTTTCTTTCAGTGTCTCCTTACAAGTAAGGTAAAACATCCACAGGGAAGTGGGAGTACATCGAAAATGGGGCACTAATGTGCACGCAGCCTCCCTCACCAGCTGATGTTCCATATGCCACAGTGAAACCAGATTCATTAAAAGGGTTTACAATACAGAGAATTTTAATACAAATGGCTTCCTTTCATAGTTTATCTCTCTAGAAACTCTAGCCCCTGAATATTTCACAGGTTTCAGAGCAAGGGTAGGAGGGGCTGAAATAAGAAGTAATGACAGAGAGAGTATCCAGGGACCATGGGGAACACTTCATTCATCAGCAAGACAGCAGTTGTGTTAAAAGGTGGGGCAAGGGTTTGGGGAGTCAGCTTTCAGGCTCCCCCCCAAAATCTGTGCCCTGTTCATTGGAGAGAAATTTCTCTTCACCTCTGCATTTCAAAGACAAGACGGTGGGAAAAGTTCTAGCCTTTTGATATGGGTTCAGCACTCCTATAGATAGAGATGGCCAATTTGTAGTTCAAATAGCAGTGGTCTATAAAAGTGGTATCCCCAAAACTTCTCTCCTTCACTTACTGGATCGTTCACATATCCATTTAACAAATTCTTCAATACCTGCTTGAACAGGTACCATACTAGCTCAGTCAAGAACCTGCTCCCTAAACTGAACGTTGCTTAACCGACCTGCTGGATTAACTGATGCTCTCACTGCTTCTCATGCCCGTCTCACTCAAGTCCTACCAACTCTGTCACATGGCACTCCACTCTCGTGTACCCAAGCATTACATCTCCCACCAGCTGCATTATGCTTTCATGACAGCTAATTGCATTTACTCTCCAAACTATGTATAGCTGTCATACTTGTTATGATAATTATATTAAATTAAACAGCATGTAAATCAACAGAAAATGAATACCAAAAAAATCCACGTTTCTAGAAAAGCTTACTTGAATGTTTTGCAAAGACCTGATAAAGGTGAGTCATTTAAAAATGCAGTAGAGTTAGCTGTGAACAGGAAAAGTATAAAATACTGGGTAAAGGGAAGACCCCAGAATCTTTGAATCATTTTCCCAATGCCTTCATACTCCATGAAAAAAAATCGGGAACTGGGAAGTAGAGATCATATGTTACAGGTGTGATTTAAATAAGCCCAAAGACCTAGAATGCTAATCAGTAAACCAACATGAAAGAAAAGACCTAGAGCTTGTCTATATTTTTAAAAATGGGTAAACAGGGGTGCTGCATGGCTAAGTCAGTTAAGCATCTGACTTCTGCTCAGGTCATGATCTCACAGTTCGTGAGTTCAAGCCCCACATCAGGCTCTCTGCTGTCAGTGCAGAGCCCGCTTTGGATCCTCTGTCACGCTCTCTCTGCCCCTCCCCCACTTGCTCACATGTGCTCGTTCTCTCTCTCAAAAATAAACGTTTAAAAACTTAAGAATGGGTAAATAAACATATATCTCTCAGCGTTACATTAAAATACTATGTTCAGGCTCTGTGTGTATTTTTTACAACTCCCCCAAATTTCATTTCAGGTCCTCAGAAGGCTAAAACCAGGTCTGCCTGTGCTTTGGTATATATCTCCATCTCAACCCCACCCCCATTTTCCAACCCCATGCAGGGCCCAAAGTTATTTCTCAGAAAATATCACAGCAGTGAACTGGAACAGGCTATCAGATCTGACTGACAAGAAATCCACACTGCCCAAGATGACCCAGAGTTGAAAACAACCACATTCTGTTCTCTCCTGTTTGGGGCTATTTCTTTCTAAACTGAAATGCTTATCCAGCCACCCAAATGCCACCGAAATGGGTGACAGATTAGATTACCTGATAAACACCTCTACACCTTCCAAGAAATTTCCTAGTAATCACAGTAACTGCTATTTTTTTCCAGCTGGTTGCTGACAACATTTCAAAATGAATCCTCCTACACTCTTATTTTTACCCTCTACTAGCTGACTTTAGTGGTAATCTCCTTAGGTTTAGAGCCCAGATGGAGTTGAAAATCTCTTTGATTTCTTTCAGAAGGGAACTCTGCTAGGAAGAGCTCCATCCAGCCACTCTAACACATCTTGTTTTCATTTTCTCCCTGCCCTCACCCCAGCCCTTACTGTTCTACCTGAACTGTCCCCCCCCCCGCACTGGCTCTCTTTACAGTTCAGCTTCTAAATAAGGAGCCCAAAATCTCCCTTGGTCTTTGCCATAACTTTGGTTTCAAGGAATCAGGAAAATGTAAACCCTTGTATAATCAGTCAATTTGAAGTTTTATCTCCTTTAATATTAATGAATCTGAACACTTGAAGGTGACCTTGGTATGTGTTTTGTTCACCTGTATATCCCCAATGCCTAGCAAAAGCAATGACAGAAAGTAGGTGCTTAATAAAGAGAAATGGGATGAATGGGTAATCCTTACATCAGCCCCATGGGGTGAGCAATGTGAATATTCTTACAATTGACAATAAACTCATTAAGGTTAGGTAGTTTGCTCAGGGTCACTAAGCCTAGGACTACTCATCAACATTTGTCTGGTGTCATTTTACGAGAGGATGTACCGGGACTCCGGCATTAAACAGGAAGATTTTTCTTTGCTTCTGCAGAGCTAAGATCAGGCCCGTGAGTCCAGTCCAAGGTCCACTGCTCTCAAGATGGAAAGGCAGCCACTGGAAAAGGGGCCTTTGGAAACGCCACTTAAAATCGAATCCTATAACACACTTGCACAGGAAACAGGAAGGAAGAGAGATGGAGGCTGCAGAAACAGTGTGAAAGCACAGTTGTGTTTCAGGTGTGCTCAGGCAGAGGTATCCGCGTAGACTCCAAAAGACAGTGCACACCAATGGTCTGCAAACTACTGTCCGCAGCCCAAATCTGGCCATACATCTGTTCTTGTAAATAAAGTTTTATTAGAGCATAGTTTCACCCATCCATGTACATATTGCTCATGGCAGCTTTACACTATAATAGCAGAATCGAGTAATTCACCTTATGGCCCACAAAAGCACCCTATATCCTTTTACAAAAAGAATTTGCCAACTCCTGGCATATTAGACTCACTTGACTCACTTAGCTCACTTAGCACCAACACAGGCAGCAGCAGCAAAAATGAAACAAAGTACTACTGGTGTTCAATGAGCTGGGAAGGATCATTTTCCACCCAATAACCCCCCAAAAAATCACAAACCAATTGCTTCAGCACTTGATACCTGCTTAGAAGCCTCTTGTCAATATTATCTACTCTTGCCTGAACTTTTGAACTAGATATCCATTCCCTTCATTACCATTGCTTTTAGGATTAGCAGTCATTGGAAAAGCAACAGAAAACAAACTTTTCTTTTACTTTACTTTAATAGAAAAATCAGAGAAGTGCCTATTGAATGCAGTGCTACAAATAAATGAAAACTCAGCATGCCTTGTAAAATGGTCCAGATCTCATTAAATGATTTCTTGGCTATTATCCTTTGGGCTCACCAATGGATCTGAATGGACTCTCCTGTGAAACTGAATGCTCAAGGTGCTACTCTTTTGAAAGGAAACAGCATATTGAAATCAGAAAAGACAGCAACCGATTGTCAGGAAAGCAGATTTCAAATGAGGAGTGCCATTTTCTATCTTTAGGCTTTGCCACTAATATTCCTTTGCAAAATTCTTAACTCTCCTTAAGTTTTACTTTCCTAACCAAATGGAGAACATCCTCCATCTCCGAGCCCTTATCTCCCTCCTCCAAACTAGTGATGGGGAAAGGATGCACAGAACAGCATTTGCTGTGAGCTTTTAAAGAGCCCCTCATAGGGACATGCTAAACGTTACATGAGCATTCTCCAAGCTCAGATAGTTCTCCACAGATGGGGAGCTCACTAAACATGAACATGACACAACAGAACAAAACCTGGGCATCACAAGCAAATAGGACCTATTAACTCATCTACTACAAAAGCTTCATTCCAAGTATGGCAATGCATGATAAAAAAAAAAAAAACTCTCCATAGATTAAGTTCTAGTACCTTCTAAGAGAAGACCTTCAAATCTTCATCCTCTAAGCAATTATTATTTTCTATCAGTATGAATAGCTTTTTCTGGAATTTGGGGTGGAAATTCAAAGAGTTAAGTCACTTTCTCCAGCCAAAGAGCTAGGGTTGTAGGTGACTATGACATCCAATAGACCTCTGCTTCTGATATCCACACCCTTCACTGCAGTTCAGACTAAGCAAAGTCCCTGCTTTGGTTCCAGGTATGGGGCTGATGGTGTGGAGCAGAGAGCATCTAAGGCTGTAGGACCATAGAGCCCCACCCCATAATAGCAAGCATCAGCTGGTATCACCGTGATCTAAGCCTCTCTCTCTCTCACACCATCTCTCTGATCTGGTCTATACCCATACCTTTGGGAAACTGCTTCTTCCCACTCCATTTTATCCTGCTGAGGAGTGCTGTCAATCAGAGAGTGCTGTTTCCTCAAGCTGACCAGTAATTAGTCCAGTGTTGGGGTGAACACAGGAATCAAGCAGGAACAATGTGTTCAGAAACAAAAATAAATAAAGGCAGAGGAGGACAAGGAGGAAAAAGAGAAGAGAAACTGATTCTCTTGCCATCGGTGCAAGCTCTGAATGGCCATCTTACCCACCACATGGAGGGTGCCTGCTAGAAAATGAAGCTGACCTGGAGGAAAGCAGAATTGGAAGCAGAAAGAGAAAAAGACTCTTAACCACACTCGCCCTCTATCTAGGACCCACCATAATTGAGGCTATACCCACTCCAGACTTCTTAGTTGAGTTTTGGTTAATTTTTTAGTTTAAACATGTAGGCTGAAACCAATTTGAGTTTAGTTTCTGTCACTTGCCACCCAAAGTTTCCTTACCAGTACAGTGAATGCACATCTCAAGCCATCTCATTTAGCTTCACAGACTGGTCAAGTGACAGAATGTGGGTGGCTCACTGCAACCCATCCCACCTCTAAAATCACAGCTCACCACCTGCACAAGCACTCACTCATCTGAAGCATGGCCTTAGGCAGTGCTCTGACTCCCTTCTGTTCCATGACACGTTATGTTTGCAATATGTCAACAGCCTCTTGAATGGTTATTTATTACATTTTATTTAGCACTGGGTGAGAAAATAATTTCTAAGAATCTTGGAATATGTTATTTCTAGAATAAAGCTCACATTGCATCCAGATGCAATTATCCTAATGAGTAACTAAATCATCCATCTTTTAAAATCTTGCATATTTTAAAAATCTATTAGCTCCTATTATGTTTTGACAAGCAAGAACGTCCTGATTATCTTTTTATCTATTTTTCCTGATTATAACTTTTAATACTTTGTACCCAAATTCTTAAATCTTTTAAAATGATATTGAAGACTCCCATATTACAGGGACTTTCTCCTCCTCCTAAGATCCCACAAGTACCCTACCCTCCAGAAACACTGGCCCGCTCTTTCCCAAAAAAGGCCATCACATTGCTGCCCCAGCATTTGTGCAAGTGGTTCTCTTGGCCCAGAATAGTCTTCCCACCAATGTTCCACTCAAACAACCAGCCATCCAATCCCAGCCCCTCTCCAAGGGCCAATTCCCACCTCCTCCTTGAAACAAGACTAGGCATCTAGCCTAGGGATGATTCTCTCCTCTAGAGTCTGTACCCTTTTTCTACCTGGCATTTACTTGGTAGAAGAGGGATCCATATGTAGGGTTAGTTTTATATTTTTGAGGAGGTGCCCTGAGGACAAGTCTTTCCTATACAAGCATGGTCTCCCTTTGAGAGCTCTGCCCACACATCCAAGGATGGTAATGATGTGGAGAGGACATAGGGGTGATGACCCAGTAATCAGGGACACCAAAGCCAAAGCCCAGGCTATTCAGTCTGCAAGATATTGTGGTGGTCCAGATTTTTGTTCCTTTATACCCTTGCGCCTTTTCTGTCTAAGAAAGTCCTGCAAATCAGTGATTTAGACACTCTGTAAGCTGCCCTGGAAACAAATAAACATGATCCAAAGCAATATGAGGCATCACTTCTGCTGACATTTCCTCACTGAACCTCAAGTTCATGGAGCGCATAGGGTCCTAGAATGCACTTCCTTTTCCCATTCCCTTCCTCTATGTGTTAATTAGCTTCCAAGACCCTTCTGTTGTGAGACTATAGAGACCCATGGTGCTTCCCTGATTCCACAATCCCACAAGGACCGCATTTCCTCCAAGATCCTAGGGAAGGAGGGAACTCCATGGCTCATGATGGGTAACTGGTTACACTCTTCCCTGTGTCATTTAACTGTCTTCTCATCTCCTCAACTGGACTGTGAGCTCCTCAGGGCAGGAACATTACACTGCACAGCTGGGTTTCCTTCCCTGTTTGCAGGCTAGAGTCACACGGGGTGAGCATTCAATAGCCATTTGTTCGGTAAGGGGTCTAATTAAGACTCCTTAGAATGAAATCGCTCCTCTTTCTTCCTAAATGTCTTTATATTTCATTTGTGGGAGCTGATAAACGTGTGTGTATGTTCCTGTGCTAAAGAGAATGGTCAGCAACAGACTGAACCATCAGAGTGGCAGTAAGAGTGTTGTTGAATACCAAAAGCGAATAAAAACCCTAAAAATTCTCACCAAGGAATATGAACATATTGAATTCATTTTGGACTCCAAGTGATGTGTATCAGTGTACACAGTGTACAAGGGAAGTGTATCAGGGCACAACTTAGGTATGTCCAATGGGTTGTTCTTTGTAGGAGTCCAAGGACTTCAAAACAGGGAACTTGGTCCTAGGTTTCCTATCACTGATCCAACGGGACCTTGCATAAGCCAGTAAACTCTGACTCTCAGGTTCTGCATCTACCCTGCGCCACAAGAATGCTGTGCAAAGGAAATGACAGTGTGCTCATGGTTTCTTGGAGAGATGCTCCAATTAGCAGCCCTCACGTAAACCTCCTTTCCTGAACTTGAGATAAGACAGTACAAAACACCTTTAAAAACTGCCCTTTGCTAAAGCACAATGGGGGCAGGGAGCTTCAAGTGCAGTGGGCTTGCATCGGCTCCCGGGTGACAGAATTAAACCCCAGACAGGACATGAATATGCTGAATGGCATCATTAAACTTAGACCCTTCACTTAGATGCATTAATGGGGCTATGGATCAACTATTATGTCACAGAGTGTGTTCAGGATGCACTATAAAATTAACTATTCATAGGGGATCATTTTCGAAGTGTATTTACATGTTGGAGGCTCAGCACCGTGTGATGCACCTGTTCCCTTCGAACAGCCCTGTCATCTGTAAAGCCTGGAACACCTGTGAACATTTAAACTGGCTTGGGTGACAGCCGTGTGATCGTTAGCATATGTGCTCGGATCAAAGCCCATAGCCTCAAACTGTAAAGGAAGAAAATACCAGCTATCCTCATGTCACCATACAGGCAAAGCCCACTGTACAGGAAAGGTTCTTCATGACATCAAAGTGAGTGGCTGGCAGGACCAGGACCTGGACAATCAGGTCCAAACAAACTTTCACCAAGGAAGATTTCAGTGCACCAGACTGTCTCTTGTCCAGCTCTGTCCCTGATGGTCAACATCTCCTGGTTGTGTACTAAGCACAGCTATGCCTTTTAATCTCTCCTCAAGCTGCAGTGAGCCTTGAAATCAATTCAGCAATTATTGATTCGGCACCTACTGTGCATACAGCCCTCTGTGAGCTAAGGGTCATTTATTTAAATGGTATAATGGATGTATGAACAAGGATATTTCACCACGGCTTGGTTTACTATATTGAAAATATGGAGACAACTTTGATACCCATCAATGGAAGTCTTAAATAAATTTGAGTGCTGCCACTCGATGGAGTATTGTACATCAAAAAGAATGAAGGAAAAAGAAAGAACGAAGGAGATTTACATATACAGATCTGGAAAGATGTCCAATTAGAGTATGTGGGGAAAAGTTACACAGTAGAGTCTATGATAGGACTTCATTAAATATACATATATATATATATATACACACACACACATACATACATGCACATACATATGTATACATATATATCATTAATCTATATGAATATAATCATACACATAGAGGAAATCTGAGGGATACAAATGCTAAATGGTTACTTCTAGGAAACTGAGAGTGTGATGTGTTGAGAGGCATTACACATTCCAGTAATGCATGAATTTCTTTCCATGTATTTCTACTTATGATCACCTACAAAAGGTTAATTCAAAATGATATACTAGACCTTCTCAGTGGAGCCTCCAATATCCTAACCACTCCCACTGATGACCATTAGCTAAGTTCCCGAATGCTCCAGCAAATAAGAAACCACAAATACACTCTCAGGGATACACATGTAGATACGCACATTTGTAGGACTGAAAGAGCAGGTGCAGATGGTAACACATTCCCACGTGCCCTACTGGATTTACAGCACTTCTTTTCCTCATTAACTCCCCACTAAAAGATTGAGTTGAGTTAAGCTCTTCCTAAAAGCAAAGATATCTTTGGGAAGATCCTTCAGAGAGCATATGATTTCTAGTAAAATAAAAACAAAATCACCCCCATAAAATTCCATTACACATTGCTGATCCAAATGTCCCAAACCACTTTTTATAATGAAGTTTGACATGAATCAATAGGAAGGCTTCCTTCGTAGCTCCAAAGAATTCCTACTTTCACTGAAATTTATTGAGCCTTGACCATGACTGCCTATTCAATATTCTCCCAAAATACAGGAAAATGGCTTCAAATTTCATAGCTATAAATTTTATGAAATGTTAACGCTAATAACATGAAAGGGACATTTGCAGAGGACCCACTGCTTTTCCAGCACTACAGTAGGTACTCGGATCAACAATATCATTTAATGATCACAAAATGGAAGTGTTTTAGGTTGGGTACCCAGGACTCTGAAACAGAGATTTGAACGCAGGAGGGTGTTTTCAGGGGAGAGGCTCAAGATGAATGCCCAAGGAGAAGTGAAGACTGGAGCCCGGGCAGGACATGAAATCTCCCTCTCTGGGAAGACAAAGGGATGATACAGCCACAACAGAGGATTCCACCCACCCAGGGTCCCGGAATTGTTCGGCCTTTGGTCAAGATGCCTTTGACTTGGACACAGGCTACCCCCATGGAACAGGTGTGACCTTGGCCAAGGCAGCTCTCTTAGGCTGAGGGTGATTCCTGGGGAAAGACAGTGGCCGGCACTCATGGCAGCTGGGAGAAAGGAAGGCTCATCCTGCACCCACCGCACTCACCTGTGATAACCATGTTCGCAGCAACCAAGAAATCAGCCCTCGGTAAACAGAGAGGCAGGCTTTGAACATCTCCTTCCAAAAGGCTTCCCCTGATGCCATGCTGCACTCCAAACAAAGTACCCACTTAGGGCACCTGCCTCAGAGAAAGGTAGCTTCTGGTGCTGTATCTCACCCTTCCAATTTGGACCTTTATGCTGATAAGCATATGCATCTGCCCACCAAGAGGAAAGGGGTGGGGTGAGTCTTGAATCTGACACTAGAAGGAATCTATCAGGCCAAAGAGATCTGTCACAAACACAGAAGAGGGGCTTTGCTAACAACCACAAGGATAATCAAGGCCCTGTTATTCTGATCACCTCCACCATAGAGCACCTAACACACCTATTTACACTGTGTGTTTACTGAACACACATGCATGCTTCACATGCATGCTTCAAAAATCCACTTATTCCATCCCATTTCCACTCTCGGGGTTCCATAATAAACTACCAAGATTAGAAGCTATATAGGATAAGCTGGAAGGAAGGAGAACACACATTTTGGCACACAGGATAAGATAGTAAGAGAGGAGAGAAGGAAGCTGAATCAAAGATTCTCCATGCATAATGCTTCCAGCCAAGGGACTGGCACCAAACCTCAGATCCATCCATCACCAGCTATAAATCACTAGGCAAGCTATTCTGGAAGCCTCAGTTTCCTCCACTGTTAAGTGGGAAGTAATGATGCACAGACCTCCCAGGGTCAATGTGAAGATTAAATGCGATGATGAACATTAAGTGCCTAGCACTGTGCATCTAGAGAAAGCACTTAGTAAGTGTAAGCTCTTGGTTACCACTGCCAGGGTGGTTAACATAATCATCAGCAACCTCCCAATCACCCAACTGCAGCAGAAATCAGAATGAATGAAAGTGTGGTAGTGGGTTGGGTTTTTCTGAACCTTCTGTAAAGTAGGTTGACTTATAAACGGTTTTCCTCTCTTATTTAGAGACACCCCATAAAACACCAAGTCCTCCCCCAAAATTCTCTATCCTGTCCTGCATTTCACAGCTCCCAAGGTGTGGCCCGTGAAATGACAGGAGCTCACCTACCCCACCTGTGCGTGAAGCTCACACACCCAGCGAGGGCTTCCCTATCCATCACTGGAGCTCAACTCACCTGCCTTCGCCTCCTGGCTTCACCAATTAAACATAAAGACGATATTGGTGCTCTCTCCTCTACCAGAGAAGTCAAGGTTCCAGGATCTGCCAGTCCCACAGATGCTGTCTTACTGTTGTTAAACCTATCTGTGAATTCCCTAAGAAGAGCAAGTCTTGAAACTCATGTGACACAGAGGCTTTGCCTTATGAGTCGTGCCCTTGTTTCTAAGTGTGTGGTCCCCAGCTGACCTCCAGCAGAGTCACCTGGATAGCTTGTTTAAAATGCAGATCCCAGGACTCCTGAACCAGAATCTCTGGAGCAGGGCCCTGGAAGCTGCATATTTAAAGAGATGTCCAGATGATTCTGACCCAACTGAAGTTTGAGGTCCCCTAGGATGCAAGCACACTTTTCTTCACAGCCTAGATCACCAGGGTTGGTTTTCATGAGTTTTTTTTTTTTTTGCTTCCCCAATCTCCAAATCTCTAACGCCTGCCCCCATATGTTCCAAACATTCATTCTCACAGTGGCCAGCACATCCTTATTTTTTACACTTGAAAACGTGTCGTCTATTAATGTCCCTGGGATTTGGTAATCCACGAAGAGATGCTCCATTTTCTTCGGTAGAGTGTAAGCTTGACAAGGACAAGAACAGTATCATTCAACAAACATGAGGCATCCAAATGCAGGGGCCCATCTCTGTCCACGTGGCATGGGGGAGAAGGCTAAGCCATGGCCTATCTTTACTCATCGCATACACACAGAAAACAGGATCCATCATGCCCAAGAGCCTCAAAGGCACTTTGCATCTTCACCACTGAGGCACCTGTAATCCAAACTTATGGCTGGAAAGTCAAAGACCACATTTCTTTTCTCCGCTGAGACAGATACAGACCTCCCTGCCATGGTCCATGCTTCCCTATGTTTCTTCTCCCCACGGCTTCCCATATCCTCCATTCTCCCCACCCTTCCACAACTGAGGAGAAAGGAGAATGAAGGTTCAGATCCATGCGGAGACAGCCCCATCTCAGAAAGTCTGCAAGGCTGCTAAAGACACCTTTTATAGTAAAGCCTGAACCCAATCACCTGACCCTGATCGGGTCCTGATCAATTCACAAATACCTGTATGTGTCCACGCTGCCTAGTAAAAACCCAACAATGGGGTAAGAGGTCAAGTACCACAGTCCATTTAGTGCTAAAACAGACACACACGGAAACGTCACAAGCCCTACAGTGAGGACATATACGGTGAGGGACAGAGCAGCCAATAACAGCTACTGGAGCACCGACTCCCGTGTCCTGAGTAAGCAAAAGGAACAGAGAAGAACAATGTTAGGAGAGAGAGGAGGAAAACCAGCAACGAGTGTTGTCTCCAAGGTCAGGGTCAAATGTTCCAGACCAGACATGAAATAGGAAAACTAGATACCCCAAGAAAGGAAGACAGATGAATCGGGACACACTTCATAGGGTATGCAATAAAAAGCCAGGCCTGATTTCTTTCTCTTTTATTGGTACTTATCCCACAGAGCCTTCTTTATTTCTGTTTCTCTTAATAATTTTTTTTTTTAGTTTTCTAAACCCACTCACAAAACAACTTCTTCCAACCTTCGCACCCTCCTCCCACCCAGCTCCCTCATAGGAGGCCACAGCCTGGTTGCTAATGCAGTGGGCCAGCCAAGTCTGATAGGTCCAGGGGTCCCTCTGTCACTATGTGGATGGAATTCCTCTATTTGGTTGCTATGACACCATGGTGCTAGGGCTCTCCAGCCTCGTTGCCATGGAATCCTTCCTTCCCCATCCCTTACTGCATGTCAGGAGGGCTACAGCCCTGCAGGCAAGCTGCCCACAGGCTTCTGGCCAGACCGGTCCCCTGGACAGTGCCCTAGAAGGATGCAGTGGTCAGAGCCAGCTGCAATCACACACCTGAACCAAAGCAGTCTGCAGAAGTGTTCTCTAGCAGACCCCTCAAAAGGTTAACTACATACAAACAACCTTTTAAAATCTGTACCTGGAAAACAAAGTGCTCCAAACACACGTAGGTGCACTCTTCCATAAGGAAACCATCAGATGGTTGCTAACAGAGGGGGGTACAGTCTGTCTGGTCCCAAGAGGAACAGCCAGGGCTCCGTGGTGCTTGTTTAGATCACAGATCACTAGGAAACACCTGTCACCTACGCACTACTCTCGAACCCAAGACTTTGCCTTCAGCCGCTCCGTGCTCTCATCTGCTCAATAGGAGGGAGAGAAGGAATGTGAAAGAAGAAAAGGTTTAGCTTTGTACAATGAAAATAAACCTAAAGCTACCCACTGCACCCAAGTGCACACCTCTGAATTAACATCCTGCATCACAACCTTGTGACTCTGGGCAAAGTATTTCTTTGCCGTGAGTCATGGTTTCCCCCTGCAAAAAAGCATGGGGCTCTGAGCATATAGTCTCTCAGGGCCCTTCCCTGGGTAGCTGGCCTTCCCTCTTAGCAGGGGCAACAGGGACTAGACTTCAGAGTTAAGATTCAGATCCTCAAATCCATGCCCTATTACTTTACCTGGAGAAGTTCCAGGGTCCAGAGAAGGGCTTCACCATCAAGAACGGGCCTTTGTGACGGCTCCCACCCAAGGCCAGATATATTTATCAGGGAATCTCCCATTTGCAGGCAAGGGACAAAGGACATTTGAGCCCCTCAGTGTGCAAGTCCCAGGGCTGACCCAGGCACCCTAGCTGCTCTTCATCAAACATCTTACATGTTTTCATGTAACAGGGACCTTTCTGTTGGCTAGAGAATAACCAAATGGAAGAATTCCAAAGAAACATATATTAAAACTAACATGTGCAAGGGGAAAGAAATGATAATGGTCCACACAGGAGGTACCTGCTCCACATTCAAGAAAGGTAGCCACAGACAAGATGGAAGGTACAGTTACAGAGAAAGCAGTCCCACATCCCTTCTCCGTTAACCACCTCTAGGGAATCCTGATCTGGAATTCCTTTCCTCCTTGCCTTTGGTGTTTCTGCTGCACATGCCTTTCTCCACAAAGGCCTCCCTCCAGCGTATCTACAAATGGCACTGGACTAAGACATGGGGACGCCACAGTGAACCCGCAAACAGGGGCTTGCCTTTATTGGTGTCATCCTCTAGTGGTAAAGACTGACAAAACAGAAATCAAGTTCAAGTAGAAATAAACTATCATGGGAGAAAACAGGGTACTGTATTAAATAAAATAACTATCTAGGAGTAAGGTGAGTCAGGGCAGGCCTCTCTGACAGCTGACATTTAAGCTGAGATCTGAGGGTTGATATGGGGACTGTTTTCGTGAACAGCGACAGGATGAGGGTGTTCCATGAACATTCAATAGCACATGCAAGGCCCTGACGCAGGAATAATTAAAAGACATGATTCAAGGAACTTCCAATGGGAATAAAGAGGCAGATATACAAACAAACAATCACAATTTCACAAGGCAATTTCAACAAGGGCTTTGTTGTCACTATGGACAAAGCTGACTATAAGAGAAAGAGCCCTGAAGGTCAAGTCTGCCAGGAGCTGGTCAAGAGGGCTTCTCAGAGGAGGAGGTATCTGAGCAGAATTTTGAAGGATGAGTAGATCTTACCAAGACAAGTGAAACACAATGCCCAAAGTTCTGAGGGGCACAGAGCTTTCTCAGAATGAACAGTGCTTCCATTTACCTGGACCTTCAGGTGGGAGGAGGAGTGATGGGAAAAATAGCAAGAAAAAATTAAGTGGACAAACAAATAGAAAGAAAAAGAAAAACTTAAGTGGACAAGACATGAAGGGTCTTTAATGCCAAGGCAAAATAATGGGGGCCAGAGTTTAGAGCCCCCTAAATAGCTGGACCAACAGAATACTAACCTGATAAAAGGACACCCCCGGCTACACTAAAAATGATGGCACCGCTGCAGGTCACACTCTCACTTCCCGGCATGCTTGCCCACCTGGAGGGATGTAGAAGGGGCTCATCTCCCCCAGGTCACATAGAACCTGCCCTTGGATGTTCCCTTGCTGCTGAGGGCTTGTCTGTGCTGCCAAGGGAGGGTCTGGGAGTCAGCATGTGGAGGGGCAGAAGCCTGTGGGCCTGGAACAGCAGGTAACCAAGAATGCGTCAGAATCCCTCCCACACCAGCTCTCTCAAAAAGGCTGGCATGGGGAGACTGGGGGAGGGGGGAGAGGGAAGCAAATGAGGAGGGGGAAGGGAGAAGAAAGGAGGACAGAGAAGAAGGAAATGAGCAGAAACAGGAGAAAACTGGAGGGAGGTGCCCTCCACGCCCACTGGGGTGAGAAAACTCAGCTCCACTGGCTGCCTCTCTCAAGAAACAAACAGAACGGTCCCCACTGCTGTGCCGCTGCCACCAGCGTGGAGCACCTCCCCACGGGCTGCTAGCCTCCGTGCCCACGGCCTGCTGGCAGGTGCTGGAGTCTACGCGCTCTGATTCACACCGCCCTCTGCATCCACCAGCACGCAGCTCTGTACCACGGCTGAGTCCCCCCCACGCACACAGCCCCTCGCCCCAGGCACCCCTCCTGCCCCAGCCTCCTACCCTCTCCTCCCCACCTCCTCCCTGATCCCCTCTGGGGCCATCCTAGTTAGGACCAAGATGGGGAAGGGGATCCAGACCCAGTTTTCTAGAGGCTTGATTGATTAGGGTTCCCAGATAAAATACAGGACATTCAGTGGAATGTGGATTTCAGATAGAATAAATATATTTATATTTTTATTTGCTAAACCTGGCAATGCTGTGACTAATTGCCTCTTTTGCTTCAAATTCCTCTCCCAAAGTTATGACTAAGGGTGAGGATGATGATGATGATGATGATGATGATGATGATGATGATGGTGACTCGTGTCCGGAGCCCTTACATGCCAGGCACTATGCAAAGTGAAGCGCACGCCTTATTTCATCAAGTCCTCAGGACAACCCGATGAGAACAGTATTATTATTATCTCCATTGTACAGATGAAGAACCTCAGGCACACAGCTAGGACTTGGGAACTAAGATTGGAACCAGGACAGACAGGCTTCAAAGCCTATGACCTCCAATGCTAAGCTCCCCACCTCTCCACACACAGTGGATCCGGAGCTATCAGTGAGCCGAAGCTTTGGTATGCTCAAGTTACTACCTTTCAGTTTGAAACCAGTGAGCCAGGAGACTCCTGAAGGGCTTCTCCTCCACACCTTGCTCCTTCCTGCATGGTACCCTTCCAGCCACACCTGCACTCTCCCAGCCCCCGCTCCCATTGCACCCTCACCCTCAAAGGACAACTTTACATCAGTCATTTACACCTTAATGTGTATTTGTTTGGTGTGACCTCCCCCAGACATCTGAATTTGGGGTTGTCTCATTATAGAGAATAAAGATGTTCACCATTAAAAAAAAGTTCAGTCACTGGTGACATTTGGTATCAGCAAAGGGCTTTTCTACTTACTCAGCCCTACTCCTTACCTGGAGGCAGCAGGAAAGGGGAAGAGACCCAGAGGGCTCCCAAGTATCTCAAATAGCACTCCATTACCCAAGCCAGACAGAGTGGGTGATTTTTAAGTGTGAGTTATGTCCTCTGACTGATGGAGCTTACTGTCCAGCTGGGAAAGACAGACCACCTTGACAGAGGGAAGATTTTAACCAGGGTTGGGATGGGTGGGTGGATGGACGGATGGAGGGATGGATGGAGGGATGGACGGACAGAAGAGTGGGTGGCTGGACAGATGAATGAAGAGCCTCAGAGGGATGGGTTTGTGGTTCTGAGAGAGACCTCTGACTACATGGGGCTCCTCCCAGGAGCCCAGATCTTTTCCATGAGGTGCAGTGAAAGGTTGTAAACACAAGGAGAAAGGAAGAGGGATGGGAACCAGATAGTTAGGAAAGTATAGGGAGGAAGAAAGCAAGGCAGGAAAGCAGGGCAGAAGGAATAGTGGTGTGGCATTCTGAATTCATCTGGCTCCCTCCCAAGGTTCCTGAACCTTCCAGGAACCTTGTTACACCAGGGTACAGCCAGTGCTGTGGGGACCCCAGCTCTTCATCTCTGCAATTTACTGAGTGTGGGTGTTCTAAAGCTTACAACAATCAGTTATTCGTCACTTTATTTGCCCAGAAGGCTGGCTGCAAGGGGTGAGTAAGGCGGACATCTCTGCAGCCTGAGTCTGAGGCAGTTGGCAGTTCCTGCACCCCCGCCTCCAGCCCCAAGCTGGTCACCACTGGTCTTGTCAGCCCTTCCCGAGAGAGGCCTTCCCCCACAAAACTGAGACCTGGAGAGCACTCCTACAGAGTCCCTGTTGCCTCTGGGAATGCCAGACCCCTGCTCAGAGCTTCACTTCCAGAGATGCAGTGCTCTCCTCCCTGACCTCCTCTCACCACAGGGAAGCTGACAAGCAGGGTCTGCAAGAGAGATCAGAGCCAGACGCCCCTCCAGGGACACCTGGTGCCACCAGCCGCCTGTGCTTGCCTACTTTCATTCCATCTGCATTCACTCCACCGCCACAGCTGTGCTTCTACCCAACACGGCCTCCCTCCCACCCCGAAGCTGTAGGACCTTCACCTACACTCATTGACCACCAGGCAATGAGGAGCGGACAAAGGGGCAGGAAGGGGTTCAGCCAACCCTGAAGAGGAAGCAGAGTTACCAAAGAAACCCACAAGGAGAGAAGCAAACACCTGTGCCACCTCAGCTCTAGCAGGTGTCCTAGGCAGGGGCCAGCCCCCAAGGACATCTGGAAGAGGGTGGGGACAATGCCAGTGAAGCTGGCTAGAAGCAGGGGCTCTAAGTCCTTCAGTGCTCATGACAGCACCAGAAAGTGTTTCCTCTGCTCAAAAAGTCAATGTGCCCCCTATTCAATAAAAAATAAAAAGCATTGCATGGAGTCATGCCTTCTTTCTAGGCATTTATGAGTTTTACGAGTGCACAGAGGTGGGGAGAGTGGACCAGGGCTGGAGTCAGCAGGATAAGCAATTCCAATAAAGGGGGAGGCAGTGATGGGCCCAGGGGCTCGGGAGCTGCAGGTCAAACAGAGGGAAGGACGTCCCCCGGTGTGGATGTGCAGGGTGCCGGGTGCAGGGAACCCTTGCAGCTGCTGCCTCCCCGTCCTGGCTGGGCAAGGAGGGCACATTACAGGCCCGTGGCTCGTGATCTCACTCTAGAATGGCACTGGTGGATGGCCCTCACAGCCTCTGCCACTACAAGGATTCCCTTGGAAGCAAGGAACAGCAGACTTGGTGTCCGAGGTGACACCAGGGGTGACCAGTGTGTCCATGCCTGGACATGAGCTGTGGCTCCCTTTCTCTCTGCCTCGCAGACATAGGCTGTGTGCCTCCTCCACATTCCTGCAACACTCAGTTTGGTCTTCCACCAAAACTGACCTCTCACTGCATGGCCATGATCCATTTGCTGCCCATCTCTCCACTAACCAGCATTTCTGGAGTTACTTTCTAAATAAATGCCTGGCACCATGTATGTTCATGGAACAGCTCACTGAATTCCCACAAAAACCTCCCACGATAAGTATTATTACCATCATCCCCATTTTACAGATGGGCTGCCCAAGTCACAGAGTGAGTCCAAGACTATCTAGATAGAGGTCCCACAAGTGGCAAGCGTTGAGTGGGGCTGACCAGCTCTGAAGTCTTGTGAGGGAGCACGGTGCCACTCTGCCACGGGGCAGTCCATGCCAGCGCACAGGGGCCAGGACACCCAGCCTGCGGTGTCTCTTACGGCAGCCAAGCTGAGGCAGGCCCATTCTAGACCTCGCCGGCCACTGGTGTTGCTGAGCCAGACCCCTGTGAATCCCGGTGCTGATCCACCCAGAATTACCAGTCTTATATAACTGGCTTCCCTACCTCTTCCCAACTTGGATGGTTTGGTTGGGGTGAGAGTCAGGCAGTAAACACCAATTGGCACCAAAAGTTACCCACAGCATAAATACAAGAAGTCATCACAATAGCACCAAGACAGAAAAAAAAAAATACCTTTATCTCCCATTTTTAGGCATTATGCCCTCAAGTTGAGAGCAAAAGAATCCTGGAAGCTTCCCCGATGCACCAGGTAGGTCTTGGCTGGCCTGTTCTCTCCCACCTCTCCATAAACAACTAAGTGGGAGGGCCAGCAGGGGGCAGACAACTGGGGCTCCCTCCCAGCATCTGCTGTTTCTGAATGAAAGGCACGGAGCCTGTCCAGCACTCTGGCCCTGAGAAGTGCATGCTGTCTCTAAGACCAAGGGGCAAACGCAAGCCCATATTTACTCTTCTTATTTGATGACTATGCCCAAATGAAAAAGGCTTTCGCTTTCCAAGACTTTCTCAGCTTTCTGGACCCTTCAAGACTCAGCCCGAAGGTCACCTTGATTTGAATAGTCCACTGCAGGGAAGGTGGGCAGGGTGGGAATAACTGTCCCCACCCCTGGGACATTCCGGGTCTTCCTCTGAGCCCTGTAAGGACCTGAACAGAAGCCTGCTTAGAGGTCCTGGGTAAGCAGAGTCTTTCTAGATCACTAGCTAAGAGCTAAAAGCCCCAGACTGGCGGTGATGCCTGGGAGGATCTGAATAGGTAAGAGCCTGGGCCAAGACTGAGCATGACTCCGGAGCAGAAAGACCACCAGAGGCTTCCTGCATCCACCTTCAAGAGCAGCACCCTACTTGCTTCAGGGCCCAGAGCCAGGTCCCTCCATCCCAACCACCCTCCAGGTACTAAACCCAGGATACCTGAATTTCCTTACCAGCGGTCAGTTTAGAATTCTGCTCTTCTGCTTGGCTGCCTGTTCTTCAAAGCCTTTAGCATACAATCTGTTTCACCCCATACAATCTGTCCAGCAGCCCCCACCCTCTCCTCAGGCAGCATGAGAGGCAGGATGCTTTAACCATATCAGCGCCTACAAGAGTCATTTATTGAGGGCTCAACCCAAGATCCTTAACCCAGAAGCCAGCCCTCTGCCTGCAAGTAGAATGTGAGACCTGAAAGTACTTTTAAAAATAACAGCTAACCTGCTGAGCACTTCCTCTTCAGCCTTGCATAGACTGTTCCTAGCAACCCCGCAAGGCTGTGACACCATCACCCCCTTTTTATAAAGAAGGAAACAAAGTCAGTGAGGCTAAGGAGCTGGCCTGGGTTCACAGAGCTCATAAGTGGAGCAGTCCAGGCCACACGGCCCCGGGGTTGGCCTTGTATTCTTCTGTTCAGCAAATATCTATTAGGCACTGAACAGAATCAGCATGAAGATTTTGTTTTCCAAGTAAACAAACTTCCTTTCAGGGAGGCCATTTCTTCTCACAGCTCAGAAGATAAAGAAGAACCAGAAAGCTTGGGATCACTAAGTGTCTCCAGCACCTTGCTTTGCTGAGTTTCCCCACCTCTGTCGCACTCCCAGCCACAAGCTGCACCACGTGGGAGCTGGAAACCAAAGGGACCAATGCTCTGTGCTCTGGAGCCGGCATTCCCATGGAGGGACAGAGGACAAGTAACCTGTGGTAGTAAAATGGGTAATATGCAAGATGGTTACTGAGGAAAACGAAAGCAGGGAAAGAAGGCGAACGTGAGAGGAGAGACACAATTGGAAACTGGGGGCCAAAGGCAGGCTTCACTCAGGAGGCAATTTTTAGTAAAAACCAGAAAGAGATGAGAAAATGAAACATGCAGGTAGCTAGGGAGAGAGCATTCCAGAGAGAGAGTGTGAAGAGTCAGTGCAAAGGTCCTGAGGCAAAAGGCTTTGGGGTCTATAGCGGAACAGAGAGGCCAGTGCAGCTGGACCAAGTGCACCAGGGAAGCAAGTAAGAGGTTAAGGTGAGGGTGATGACAAGGGTCAGCCATGAGGCCTGGAAGGTCACAGTAAGGACTCTGGCTTTAATTCTGATCCATCCTATCATGATAGATGAAGAAACTAGGCTCAGAGACGGCTGGTGGTCTGTTAAAAACCACACAGGGATAGTGGATGGATCCTATCAGATAGTGACCCACAGCCCTTTCCTCATGGCCACAACCTCTCCTACGTGGCAACCCCATCCACCTGACTCGAAACGGCTACAGTATGAACTGATGCAAAAAGGCAAGCTGGATGGTACTCAGTGGGAGGGCTCACGGCGCAGTCAGGGGTAGGGGAGGATGGCAGACACAAGCCTCCAGGAGCCCAGGAAGGGACATCGAGGTGCTAGAAACTGCCAGTGGTGAGCTTTCCGGGGCTCCTTTATCTCTCAGGCTGTAAAAAGAAACCGCCTCTCCAGAAAGTGGGTTTGTTTACTTGGAGAACATCCCTAAGCTGGTTCATGAGCATCTCGCCATGCGTGTGCTACAAATAAATAACTCACATTTCCCATTTTAAAGCAGGAAAACACGCCCCATGGAGTACAGCATGTGTTACACCCACACGCGAGCGCCTCTCCCTCCCCACAGAGACCAGGGATCCGAGGCAGCATTCAAGGGAAGGTGCGCTGTTTTCCGGTCGTGCTGTTCCTCCTGCTCTCTGCTCCCCAAGGGGCCCACCTGGCTCCCGCTCCAGCTCCGAGGGGGCCTTCTGGAAGGTGTTTGTTAAGGCCCTGCCTCTGCCTTCCTCGCTCTGGCTCCCACGGCGGGCTCTCAGGAGTATTTGGGAACTCTCGACAACACCTTGCCTGCAGTTTGCTCCCTCAGTGAGTCAAAGCTCACAAGAGGTCTCTAGAGAACCAAGAAGTCCACAGCAGGGGAGAAGCCCCAGGAATTCATGGACTAAAGTCTCAGAGCAAACAGCAACAGTGGTTGCGTGTCTACAGTTGGGCATGCGCTGTGTGCCAGGCACCATTCTGGGAACCTCACACGCATCAGCTAGTGTAGTCCTTCTCACAGCCCCGTGAGGTAGCTTCTGTGACAACCCCCATACTACAGAGAGGAAAGCTGAGGCTCAGGTTGGTTAAACGACTCACCCAGGGTCATAGTCACTCACTCTAAGTGTCAGAACTGAGAGCTGAACCCAAGCAGTCCAACTTCTGAGTCCCCACCCTCCATAGACTCTCTGAGGAAAGGAAGATGAGACTGAGTGGGCTGAAGAAAGAAGCATCGAACACGGGACCAACTAGTAAGTCCTGACAGGAATCACCACCTCTCTGCCACGTCGTCAACCCCCGGGAAGTTACCCTCTGCTCCTCTGGGAACGCTCTATACCATGCCTTACCTCTGCTCAGCAAGCAGTTACCGTCTGGCTGGTTCGTGTGCCTGTCTCTTCCAGGACGAAATCGTGAGCTCCTTAGGTCCTATTCTACTCTATTTGTGTCCCACTGAGAGGTACTGTGAGGGCTCATGGTAGTAAATATGTGCTGAGTGAATTAATGAAAAAATGTGTGAATAAGTGAGTGAGTGAATGAACCTGGCAGGTCCAGACATTTAGGTGTCTCCTTTAGAAACTCTAAGACAGATCATCACAACATCCAGGTCAAAGCTTCACATCCGCCTCCCACACAGGCCCACAGCAGGACTGAAATAGATACATACATATGCTCTCTCTTTTTTTTCCTTTTATTGCATTTAATTCCATGTTTCAGTTTAATTAAAAAAAAACACAATAGCTTAAAGTGTTGGATCCTGATGCACTGTGCTATTCATGAATATTTATCACTATGGGCTACATAAAATTGAATAATTATTAGCAATTAAAAGAAGGTCAACAGAAAGCTTTCTGGAACTCTCCACCAAGGGAAAGGGGGAGAAATGGGACACTTCAATCAAGAGCCTTGGGCAAGGACTCTGCAAGAAAGAGAAAGTCTTGGCTGATAAAACCGATCCAAGGCCCTGAAGAAAGTTCCAGAAGAGTTTGAAGCAGGTCTGCTCCACCAGGAAATCATTTATTCAGATGAGGAAAAAGTGGGCGTGGCATTTAAAAAGTATCAACATGACAGCACAGGGTCCCAGGAAATGATTGGAAAGGGAAATGTGAGCCTTGGCCAACTGACTCTGAGTACTTCCTTCTCTACTACTCACCTTAAGGTGTTTCCAAGACAAGTAATCCTGGTAAGGAAAGCGGCCGGCAACACTCCCGATACACAGGAAGTGCTCAGGAAATGGTGAGCTCTTTCATTTCTTATTCAAGGTGGACAAGGTTCTCACCAATCCCGACTGACTCAACAGCTTTCACTTCACAAGTAAGAAAAGCCAGTTCTCACCCCATTTAACTTCTACTTTGGAAGTAGATTCCAAAGTCCTGCACACACCCCAGGGCAGCCACCTAAAAAGCTCCCCTGCCCAGGGCAAAGTCCCTCTTTACAGTGCAACAAAAACAGTTTCTGCAATTTCTCATCTCCCATCTAACTTTCATCCAGAAAGCAGTAAAGAACAATTCTTACCTTCTTCTGCCCAGAAGCTCTTCAAATATTAAGAGCTCTGGACTCCTCGGGTTTCTCTGCTCCAGGCTAAACACACCTATATTTCTTAATAGTTTATTTTACAGTAGGGTTTCAGTGTCCTTCCCTGGCTTGGTCTCTCAGGGAAGGATAATCTGATTTGTCTTGAGCCCCTAGACCTGAGGGTAACAGTGCGGATGTGAGCTAGGTGCGGAGAGCAGAGCAAGACCTCACTGTGGGCACAATGCTGTTAATTCAGAGAATGTAAACTTTGGGAACTACCACAGTTCGCTGTCAAAGCATTTTGAGCGCATCATCCATTTTTTTCAACAACATACTTTTGAGCACATGCTCCAGGCCAGAGATTGCTGAGGTAGATATAGTCCCTGCCCTCAGGAGGCTAACTGTGGGAGACACAACTCCAGAGCATACGTGACCCCACGAGGTTAAACCCAGAAGAAGGGTCAGAGGAAGGTAAAGCACTAAGTCTCCTGTATCTCCAGCACTGAATACTCTCTTTCATGTAAATGATGCTCCTGTCCCCAAGCACTTGACTCTCCTCTACTTTTACCAGGTCCAGATGGCTGTTAATCATCACCTCTTTTTCAGCAATAGCATTCATGCTCACTAATATTGATGGAGGGCTTACTAAGTGCCAGATACATATATGAACTCATTTAAGAGCTGCTTCTACAGGTCTGAACTTTGCCTCTGAAAGTCACTAGTGTGGACCAGGTCTAGTCTACCCAACCAGTCAACCCCACATAACAGAGTCACCTCACTTCAACAGGGTCCACTATTACTAAAGAATCATTACTATTACGCATGCCACTGTCACACATCACCATCCTGAACTCAATCACCTGAGGGCAGAACATAGGAAGACGTGAAATGTTGAGACCCATCTTTGTTTATTCTTAAAGTATGCTCAAGGCATCTATCAATGCCCAGTTAAGAAATTTAATCTTGGCCTCCTCACATCTGTCTAAGACCAGGCACATGTGTCTCCAACTGACATCAATTACATCACTACTAGAATGTTACTAGGAACTAAGACTGTCTACTGCTTTAAACAAATGTCTGGCCATGCAGCACCCCTCCTACTTTAAAATGATGCATAAAAGAGAATAAGCTAGAAAAGCTCAGAGCTGCAAGCCATTTTAACAGTCCTCTTTGCTAAACATGCACGTCGCATGCACACACATGCTAAATGTCTCCAGGAATGGGGAATGGATAGTGCTGACTCATCCACACTCTTCTGCAGAAGGTCATCCTCAGAGGACATTGGCTGTAGCTCTGGGGTGGGATAAAGGTTACTATCTATATAGAACAACAGGAAGATGTCAGATAATGGCCTCACTCCCACCACACTTCGCCCCCTGAACCACCCCTCCAAGGGCCAGTCCTGAAGACCAGTAAGTGTTCACTGTTTTAGTAATGAATCTGATGACTCACGGGCCTTCAGGCGGGCACCTTCTCAGCCTACCCCTCAGTCTCTTCCTCCACAAACTTTCCTGCAACATAATAAATACACCAGGTTCCCGGTCAGGCTATGATAGATTGGCTAATGTTAGGGGAACATCTAGAATATATTAAAACACTGCAAAAACACATTTGCATTAATCTTTCAAAGACTGAAAAACACTTCTTTATTCTGTTTCTTCTTTGGCACTTTTTTGCGGTTGTTTTATATTGTTTTCACCTTAAATGGAACCATCCTAATTCAGTCAGGACTAGAAAACCAAACAATAGCCTCGGGACAGACTTTGCAAAAGAGAAAGCAAAACTGACAGACACAGGGGAACTGAGCCACCGTGAAAAGCTCAGGCAGCACCGCAGCACCAACACATGCAAACACACCTAGGCCTGGTCCAGGAAAGAGGCCGTGGTCACCATAGATACGCTTGGCTTGTCACCACAAAAGATTGGGCTTGTCTCTGGTGAAGAGTGGCGGGTGCAGCCTTCATTCCAGGCTGAAGCTCACTCATCCCTCTGATTCCATGTGACTTATACCAGTGACTGTTGAATGGTCATTATTTGCAGAGTATGCACACCAGACACCAAGAAGGCACCGACTATGCCCATTAATCTCATTCCCTAGCCACCATGTCTGCCTGATCCAGTCAACTGGTATTATGTAAAAACTGAATTAAAATAAGAGGTGGCCCATAGCCAAGAAGCCTCATATGATTGGGATGGAAGGAGACAGAAGACACGCACCATTCTCCACTGTAGAGAACATGATGAGATTAAGTTCGAGTTCATGACTATGACTGAAATAGAGACAGAGATTGAAAAAGAGACAGGAAGAAAGAAACAGAGATGGAGAGACATAGAAAAGACCAATGTCCTAAACACATTAGATTTTACAATAGCTGCTCCCTTCCTCTTGGGCCTTCCTTTATTTACTCTCCCTCTGAGTGCAGCAGAAAAATAAGCCCTAGTTCCACAAGACCTGGGTTCTCACCCAACCTCCATCCCTCATTAGCCATGTGACCTATTGATGACAACTTACCTCAGCTCCCAGGGTGCCTACAACATAGGAAACATTTAGGAAATTCTTGTATTATTTCTTTAGCATACTTCATCTCCTTCTTCTCTCTCTTGTCCCTCTGTTTCTTACTCATGTTATCATCATTATTCCTCTTTCCTAGAGATTCGGTTTTACTTTTTCCATATAATCAGAGATAATCATCAAATGTCAGACTTGAAAAAGAAACTTTTATCCCTAACCTGTTGAGGGCATTTATAACCACCTACAGCAAACATGATGATTTGCTGTGAAACGTTAAATTTTTTCCGCTGAACTCAGGAGCAAGTGAAAGATGTCTGCCATCATTGCTTCCACTCAACACTGTAGGGAGGCTATAGCCTGTGTAATAAGGCAAGAAAATGAAATAAAAGGTATAAATAAAAGAAAATGTCCTTTCATTATTCATAGATGATATGACAGTATGCAGAGAGAATTTAAAAGAACCTAACATACTACTAGCAACAATTAGAAAATTAAATTTTTTACATTTCACTTAAATAGCATCAAAAAAACCCCATCAAATTCCTATGCATGAACATAGTAAAAGATTTCTAAAATCTTTCCACTAAAACCTATGGTACACTGCTGAAAGAAATTAAGAAAAACCAAACAGTGTCAATTTTCTCAAAACTAATCATTGATATAATGTAATCCTAGCAAAAATCCTAGCAGGCTTTTGTGTGTGTGTGTGTGAAAATTGGCAAGTCAATTCTAAAATGCATGTGGATTTTACATATATGCATAATGTAAAGGGCCAAGAGTCAAGACACACATGAAGAAAACACAAAAAGTTGATTAACTTAAATTACCAAATAATAAAATAGATTGTAAAGGTATGGGTACAAAGACAGGTAGCACTGGTGTTAGGAAAGAAAAAAAGAAAAAAAATGGAACTCAAACAGTGAACTCAAAACCTGCCATACACAAGACCCCTGATTTGCAATAAAGATACTCTTTCAATGAATGACATTGGGTCATTTGGAGTTACATATGAGAAAAGGAAATAAATTTGACTCCCTTCTTCACATCAGATACTCAGCACGTAAAAAAAGAAATTCCAGGTGGATCACTGGCCTAAATGTAAAAATTAAAACAAATCATGCCTCAAAGAAAACATAGGGAAGTATCTTCCTGACACAGGAACTAGCAAAGATCTTATAACCTTAAAAAAAAAAAAACTGACCAATTTAACTTCATTAAAATTAAGAGCATCCCAGTATAAAAACACACCAGTAATAACAAGGCAAACCACAGACTAGAAGAAGGTATCTAGAATAAATATAGCAAAGAACTTTAATCCAGAACATAAAGAACTTCTACAAACCCACTTGAAAAATAGACAATTTAATATAAAATGGGCAAAATATTCGAACAAGTGTTAGGATAGCCAAATGACCATTAAACATATGAAAAATGGTCAACATCCATAGTCATCAAATTAAAACCACATGGCATATACCACTAGACATCCATCAGAATGACTAAACTATTTTTTTTAATTACAAATATCTGGCCTTGGCAAGGAAGTGGCAAAGCTGGAGGTATCATACTAGAGGGAGTGTAATCAGCATCACCATTTTGAAAAATTGATAGTATCCACTAAAGTCTATGTTATGATCCAGTTATTCTACCCTTGGATATATATCAAGAGAAAGTAGAACATATATCCACACAAAAAAAAATGTAAAAATGTTTTTAGAGAGGCAAAAAACTGAAACAATCCAGATATCCACCAATTACAGAATGGATGAATAACTTGGACATATTCCTACACTGTAATACTTAACAGAAATAAAAGAGAATAAACTAAAGCTATAAACATCAATAGGGATAGATCTCACAGACATAAAGTTCAGTGAAAAAGGCCAGACACAAAAAAGAACATACTATACATATTAGTTATCTATTACCAATGAATTATACCAATACTGCGTGGCTTAAAATGAGACATGTACTGTCTCAACCATTTCTGTGGGTCAGGAATTCTGGTGCACCTTCGTTGGGTCCTCCAGCTCACGATGGCTCACAAAGCTCTGATCAAGGTGTCAGCCAGACTACAGTGATCTCAAGGCTTACCCAGGGGAAGATTTACTTCCAGGATGGTTGTTGGGCCAATGGCCTCAGTTCAGCAGACGTTACCCAGAAGGCAGCTCCCAACTCACTTCATCAGAGCAAGAGCCAGAGAGGGACCAGAGAGAATACAAGCAAATTCAAGTCAGAGTCTTTGTAACCTAATCATGGAAGTAATATCCCATAATATACCTTATTCATTAGAAGCAGGTTACACAGGCCAGTCCACACCCAAAGGGAAGATATTATACAGGCGCATGAATATCAGGAGGCAGAGACTATTGGGGGCCATCTCAGAAGCTGCCTATGACACTATGTTATTCCATTTATGTGAATTTCAAGAACGGGCAAAATTTGATAGAAATCAAAACACTGATCACTTCCAGGGAGAAATGCTATCAATGTGAAGGGGTAATGAAGGAGCTTTCTAGAGTGCAATGAATGTATAGTTCTACAGCTTGACCTCATTTGTGTGGTGGGGTAATATCAGTGTAATCATATGTAAAAAACTGAGATGAAAGTCTGTGGACTCATGGGGCACCTGGGTGGTTCAGTTGGTTAAGCATCCAACTTCGGCTCAGGTCATGATCTCATCGTGGCTTCTGAGTTTGAGCCCCATTAGGACTCTGTGCTGACAGCTCAGAGCCTGCAGCCTGCTTCAGAGTCTGTGTCTCCCTCTCTCTCTGCCCCTCACCTACTCATGCTCTGTCTCTGTCTCTCAAAAATGAATAAATATTTTTTTAAAAACTGTGTACTCAGTGCATGTATTTTACACATCAATAAACACAAGGGGGAAAGGACCTAGTAGCCCCTACCTTCTCCACTTTTATATCTGAGGATATAGAAATATGAACTGAATTCCTGAAAGTCAGAGTAACTTCTCTCACCTGGTCAGTATGTACATGTCAATTCACATATACACATTTGACTGAATTTCACCTCTGGCAGTATCACGTGAAGAGAACTACTTCCTCTTGGAGGCAGAGAACCACGCCTGTGTAATCTGCTCTTACAGTTATAAGGTCAGGGTCACCCTTAGGAAACCATTTCTAGTACTTGGTACAGTTCTCAGAAATCAGTTCCAAACTAGGAGTTATACTTTCTGGGCCCTTTTCACCTATGGAGCCTGCAAATGTTGAATAAAAATGCCAATTATTCTGACCCTTCTAATTCAAAATTTGAAACATCTAGATGTGATCTAGGGTAGAGTCAAACTTTTGCACTGAGTTCAAAAAGTGTTAACAAATTATTGGAGAAAATACAAACAGTACATTTAACCCACTAAATTATAGTTAACTTTGACAAGATTGGCATGTGGTTAGACTTTACAGGTGTATCTCAGTGAATCTGAACACCAGTGCCGTGAAGTAGACACTAAGATTCATGCCCATTTTGTAAATAAAAACATTCACACTTAGAGAATCTAAGTCAATTACCCAAGATCAGTTAGCAAAACCATCTCTATCTCATTGCCAACCCTGGTGTTTTAACTAATTCATTATATGACTCCTCATGCATCCTTTAAAAAAATAAGCACTTACTAATTCTGTAATGTGCCAGTCACAAATGGTTCTGATGGAATCAATAAAGGGCCCCTTTATCAGTCAGATTGATACTCTAGGTCCTAGAAAGAACAAGCTTAGATTATAAGTGCATTTAATACAGTTTTCTAATTAAAAACTCAGCTGAGATGGGTAACCTGGACTTTGGAAGCCAAACAGGAACTTGTCTACCCTAAATCCCAGGAAAGCAATGACGAAAACTGAATTCAAGCAGCAAATACTCCAAAAATCTCAGCAAGGTGGCACAAATGGAGAGCAGTAGGCTTCATTAGACGCATCTATTGCCCAAATGGGGCACAAGGAGTGCTCAGAGGTGGCCCATGGCACCTCTACTAACAAAAAATGCTTGTTGGACCACATGAATACAATATGAAATCATAATCAGCATGAACCATGCAAACAACAGCAACTCAACAAAACATGACTGGCCATTTCACTGGGGTGGGGGAGAGGGTGCAGAAAGTTCCCTTTTAATGCTCACTCGTTACTTATTCATCTATTTAGGAGCCAAAATTGGTTAAGTCTATAAGAATGTTTTTGAATGGTTTAAAATCTAGCCAATTTTTTTTCCTATAAAAAGATCCACTGCATTCATTTTTGCAACAGATCTTCTGGCCTTCTTGGGTAAACCAAACATGTGGTATACCAGATGAGAATATCTTCTCTCTCTTGAGGAGCTTAGAGTCGAGAGAAAGAGAAGGAGGGGAGATTGGTAGGAAAACACAGGATCCAGGGAGGAGAGCTGGGAGGAATTGTTGAGAAAAAGGGAGCAGACAAATGGAGACTGGGCTACAGGCGGAGGAAAGCAGCTAAGGAAGAGGGTCCAGTCACAGGGCCCCCCACACAAGCTCAGGCAGGTCAGAGCCTCTGTGAGCACAGGGCCTTGGGTGTTTAAGCACACACCGACTAGATGCAGAGCCGTGTCCCAAAGTTAATAATATACAAAAGCCAGTTCTCACTCACTCTCCAATGCCTCCTCACTAAAGCACCATGTTTATTCTCTCCATATCTACCGCAATTTTAACTATATTTTATTTGCTTCATAACTGTGTGCACACACAAAACTGTAAGTCACGTGAGGGCACAAACTATGGCTTCTGTCTCTGACTCTCAGCTCTGCCTTTTCCAGCTGTGTAACCTTAGGCAGGTTATTTAACCTCTCTGGTCCAATAGTTCATGAACATTTTATGAAGATCAAATGAGAAATACGTATAAAATCTAGGATAGCCCTCATTAAAATTATTTAATTTTCCCTAATACTGAGCAAGAACATAGAGTCCAAGGGCCGCATCCCATAACCACTCTTCCTTCTTCTCTTAGGTGAGGTTAATTCTGGGAAGCCATGGTCAGACTCTCCGTTCAAGGATCCAGACAGAAAAATCCTAATTCCTGCCACCGAATGGTATTTTATTGGAATTTCATCTCGTAGGACAACCTCAATCCTCTCCTCTCCTCTCCCCCTCCTCCTGCCTGATGCTATGATGCCACAATCTAGTCTCTGTGACTGGGGATGTTTCCATGGTGACAAGCAGTGATGTCATAAAGGGAGGATTGTTACAGGGCTGAATGAAATCTGGCACCAGATGCACCCTGCCCCCTTATATAAGGGGGGGGGGGATGGGAGACAAACCCTGTGGACACATCCCAGAAAATGGGAAACAGAATCACCCAAGGGAAGGCGAGGGCTGACCAGAGGGAGAGAAAGCTCCAATCCCTTCCACACACTAACAGCCCCATTTGGAAAAGAAAGGATTTTACAGACCTCACTAAGACAAGAGTCATTTTTCACCTAAGAAAATCAAAGGAACGAATAAGAGGCAGTGACTACCGGAGACTCCACCTTCTGGTCTAGGAAGAGCAAGCAGACAGTGGCTTCATCCATCAAAGCCCCAGTGTATCAAATATTTACTGAGTAAAAAGACACAGACTCTTTCCTAACAGAGCCTTAGATTGCCACGTGCGTCTGATTGCTCCAAAGACAGACCACTGTGATCTTCAGCACAGCATGCCTTTTATTACACGTCTTAACCAGAAAACTAGCCACCCCCTGCTTAATTCCTAGAGGAATTCAAACCACCTTGTCAAGAAAATTCCCAGAGGAGATTTTATACCAAGGAGCATCCCACAATGCTGTCTGCCATCTCTAGGTTCTCCAAAAGCAAGCCCAGCCTTGATGAAGAGAGTGCCTGACATCAGGGGAGTTTGGCTGGATGGCGGAAGGAAGGAGAACTTTACCCTGATGACCAATGCTTAGATGTACGGAAGCTCCCGTTGAACTGGAAGAACCTGACTGGGGTGATCATCGTCCACAGCGGTTCCTTTTCTGTCTCCTGAAATTGCAGATGGAGTGACTGCCACCAATTGTGAGTGCTGAGGAATGGGTCCTTCTCAATCAAAAGTTCCCCTTGGTCCCACAGGAGGCTCTGGGTACCAGGGCTTTAGACAATGCATAGTTACTTCTTTCTCTAGGCAGCTGCTTCTCCCGGACACTCTGCTCCTACAGAGTTTGGTCCACAGAAGTAGCTAAATACGTGTGCAGTGTGCATGTGTACTTTTATGGCCTTTGTCATTATTTATGAACTAACTTCAAAGGGAAGTCATTTCCATCCAGAAAACCTGACATACATTTTTCCATACCCACTCATGCATAGAGATAACTGTGCTCTTTTACTGTTCTGGTGAGAAGGAGGCAATGTTTTCCAGATGCCGTGATGGGCAGCCCTGAACCATCCACTGTATATCTCAGACAAGCCAAATGGGGGGCTCCTGTGTGGCTCAGTCGGTTACAGCTCAGGTCATGATCTCATGTTCCTGGGTTTAAGCCCCGCGTCGGGCTCTGTGCTGACAGCTCAGAGCCTGGAGCCTGTTCCAGATTCTGTGTCTCCCTCTCATCTCTGATTCTCCCCTGCTCGTGCCGTCTCTCTCTGTCTCTCAAAAATAAATTAAAAAAAACAAAAAATAAAACAAAAAAAACAAAAAAAGAAAAGCCAAATGGCCCAAAGCCTCCATTCCTCAGCCACTCTCCAGTCCCCAAACATGTCACAATCCCTCACACCACCTTGACCTTGGCCTATGCTGCTTGTTAGAATGGCCCCATCCCCATCCTACCCTGACAGCCCCTTCAACCATAGATCTGGGTCCAGAACAAATGGCCCAGATTCTCTAAATGCAGTCTTCTAAGAAGGAGCCCCGCCCCCTCTGCTGCCCATCCCCTCCACTATAGAGGGGCTCTCTGAGGGCTAGGACCAGCCCCTATTCACAGGGCTGGATCACATGCCCTGGCACCTGCAGCAGACAGAAGCCAAGACCCCGGCGCCCTGCAAATCTTCACTGCCAGCTTCAGCTCTTCCAAAATAAAAGCTGACTTTTAAAAGTAAGTTTCAGCGACTCAAGTGACTAATTTTATGTACAAGGGCCCCTTAATAAGATGGAAGAGGAGCAGTGTGGTCGGCTGAGAAGGCCTGGGACCCTGGAGACCCAAACGCTGGCTATGAGCAAACTGTTTATCCTCCCAAAGCTCCAATTTTCTCATCTGTAAAAGCAAGGAAGGGGGGAAGCTGGGGCTCAGAGTCCACTTCTGACATTCTAACTCACTGAAATAGTATGTGGCATTTCCACATTTCGAAACAGGAGCATGTTACACTTCAAGGATGATTCCTCAAGGCACTTCCATGCCCTCCTAGGTTGATATTGTCCCTTTCAGCCTTCCTTAAAATCCCCCCTCCGGTTTACTGCTCACAATGAGCTCCAGGCCAGGGATGGATGACAATTCCACATGAAGGGCAGACTTTAAAACAAATGGAACTGCATCCTAGTCGAGCTGCCCTTGTTTATGCCTGGACCCCTAAAGAGAGTCTGCCCCTCCTCTTCCCAAATACCTCTAACCCTAACCTTGGCCAGGGTCCCCTCCCCCCCAGCCCCCAGGCACCAGCAAAGCTTTTCCTGGGTCCTGCCTGAGCCAGGCTAATTCCATTCTTTTGCAAACGTATCTCTGTGTACCTGTATATTCTGTCATTCTCCTTGTCGGTGACAAATGCCTGGTATAAAAATTACCTTCAGAGATGTGTTAAGTCGGGCAGCAAACACATCCAGAGGCCTGGGCAAGGTGAGAAGGCTGGAGATTGGTGGAGATGGTCTTCATTACTGTGCATCAGGAAAATAAAAGGAAAAGAGGAGGGGGGCGGATGAGGGGTGACAGGGTGAAGAAAAAACTACTGGTTCATTCACCAGCAGTGTGCATGTGTTGAAAGTCTATCCCGGTTGCTCAGCAACCAAGAAAAAGCATTTCAGAGAGCAAGGGGCTAATTGGATAAATGAATTAATTAGACATTTCCGGAGTCAGGCCGTAAATGACAGCAGGCATGGGGTGGCCAGTTTTTTTTGGGGGGGGGGGATGGGTTTTGCTTTTTTCCCCTAGCTAAAGTGTCTTCCTATCCCTATCCTGAGCTTGGGTCCTGGCAAATTAGGGAGCTGGAGAGACTGGGAGCTAGGTAACAGTGTGTCAGAAATGCTGTCCCGGGAAAGGCAGAGAGAGGATGGAGGGCCCACTGCCTTGGGAGAGAAGTTGCACCAGAAGATCTTAGAGGTCTCTTGCAACACTAACATTTGATTGTTGGCGGGGGAGGAGTAAATCCCCATCCTGACAGCCAGCCCGATGGTAACCTAACAGCCATCATCCTGTGAGGTTTCCCTCTGCTGTGTTTAAAGCAAGCAGGTTCCCATGAAAGCCAATAGACGCTAGTCGTAGGGAGTTTGCGTGGGAAATAAGATGTTTTGTTGGTGATTGTTTTTTCCCCTTGCTCTGCTTTGCTTCCCCCCGTTGGCTTCCTTTAATTACAGCAGAACCCCACTGATTGCTCTAATGATGGAGAGGGCCTGTGAAGAGCTCCTGGTGGAAGGGAGGGAGCGGGCAGGAGGCCCTGCTGGTAGGGAGGGAGGGCTCCGAGGGAGGGGAAAGCAGCCAGCAGCTGCCAGGGCCCCATCTCTGGGAAGGAGAGAGCTTCTGGTTTTGCTGCCTGGAACAATTTACTGGGAGCCTCCAGGGGAGCTGCCACACCTCTCTGGGCCTTTGATTTCCCTCCCACCTAGGAGGGAGAATGGGTTTCCTGGTGGTTTGAGAAGGATTAATGCCACTGCT
The DNA here is from genome assembly GCA_004023845.1 of Helogale parvula. NCBI lineage: Eukaryota > Metazoa > Chordata > Mammalia > Carnivora > Herpestidae > Helogale > Helogale parvula. The sequence continues at coordinate 84,938 of PJEM01004991.1, read as the reverse complement.
AACTACATCTCACCCTCGCGCAAAATTCCTAAGGGTCACCCACTGCCAACAAAAATAAAGCCAGTGGGACATGCATAATCTGGCCTCACCTCATCCCTCTCCCTACTGGTTCCCCACACACCCTGTTACTTCTCACCTCTGAGTCTTCATTCCTCTTGCTCCTGGCCTGGGAACACCAGAACTTAAAAACAAATGCTCAGTGAGAGCTGCTAGAGAAGAGCAGAAGGGTCTCATTGGGCAAAGGTCCAGGGGTTGGAAATCCATCTTAGCCCTGAGGGGACCAGTAGGCAAACCTCACAATCCTGGGGCCTCACCCACCTTGCTAGGACCACGTGGGGAAGCAGATTGCAGAGAGGCACTCTGGCCCTGCCTGCAAGGAGCTCTCAAGTGAGCTCTGCCTACGCAGGAGCTGTGGCTCTGTCACTCAGCCGCTGTGTCACCTGGGCCAGGTATGCAACACCTCGGTGCCTTTCTTTCCTCATCCTTCCAATGAGGCTCATAATAGTAGATGCTTCAGAAAGGTTAGGATTAAATGAGATGCTGTACGCAGAGGTAACAGCTCAGCCCCTGGCACACAAGGAGAATACACTAAATGTTGTCTGTGATTTTTATAAAATTATATCATTCTAGAATGAAATAAAAGCCCATCTCCTCACCTCTACCCAGCCATTCACTCTGGTTCTCTCAGCCCATCCCCACACCCAAAGTCTATAACCCCATGATTTCTAGGTCACTAATATAGCTGACCTGATGACATGACATTTCCAAAGGGCATGGTCTTCTGTTTCATTACTTACTCTGTAGCTTATTAGCCATGTGACCCTGGCAATCTATGCAACCTCTCTTCATCATGGTTTCCTCATCTGTAAGCCCTAACTTGTAGCTTATTGGCACTAGGGAACTGAGACAGCACACCCAACACACCCACCTCATCTATACTGTAGACCCTTGGGAAATTAGATCGCCTCCTCCAAAGGTTTTACTCTGTGTGTCATTGTTGGTTTAACATTTCCATCTCTCTCTCTAGTTACATGTGCTCATCTTAGATTTCAAGTTCCCAAAAGACCAGATCAAATCTGAATTGCTCTTTGTTTGGCATATGCCACAGCACTGAAGCACAATTAGGAAGTTGCTCACAATGTGTTCTGAACTATTGCAGGATGATATATATTATTTGTAAATACATAAAATTGCCCACACCACAATACATAACTCATCATTATTCACTACTTATAATGACAAAGATAATAATAAACACAGCCCATAACCATTCAACTATGGAGCGTGTTTGTTTCCAATCTCAGCTGCATAGAAAGACAAAGTCCCAAGTACAAGACTGCACTGGACATACCTGTTCAGCCTGTCCGTGATCTGGCATACCACACCCATGCCGAGAGGACAAGTTGGGGGTAGAAGAAGGCACAGATCTCTGGGAGCAAGAAGCAGGATTATTTTCATAAATGAAGAACATGGAACATGATGCAGGGAAGGGGAGGGATGGAAATGCAGCCCATTTCTCAGCCCTGAATATTACAAGCCTTCTCCTCATCCCCAACACCCAGACCCCTGTGGTGGAGGAAAGGAGAAGAGAGGTCAGGGATGGGGTAGGAGAAGGCAGAATTGAGGAACAAACTGGAAGCCGCTTACCTGCTCAGACGCTGATGAGGAGAATTCAGAGCCACGGGAAATCACTGATCATAAACTGTTTGGGCAGTGAGAAAGCTCCGGAGAGGAACAGTGCTGATGCTGCTTGACGATTATGCAGTGTGAGCATAATCAATGCCACTTCAAAGTGGCCCAAATGGCAAATGTTATATGTTATATACATACATACATACATATGTGTATATATATATGTGTGTGCATATGTATTTTCTTTTTAAGAGAAAGAGAGCACACAAGCAGGGGAAAGCAGCAGACGGGGGGAGAAAGAGAATCCTAAGCAGGCTCCATACACACTGAGAAGCCTGAAACGGGGCTCGATCCCACGACCCTGGGATCATGACCTGAGCCAAAATCAGGAATCAGATGCTCACACGACTCAGCCACTCAGGCGCCCCTGCTATGTTATGTATTTTTTAAAATAAATACATAAGATTTAAGGAGGACAGGGCAGACAGTAGAGTGCTCCCCAATTCCCTGCCTCCTTACCCAAAGAAAACCCAGTATTAGAAACATGTGACCAACAGAGAGATGGAAGCCAGCCTTCGGTCAGGGTCCTCTCTCTCATCTCCTAGTGGTGTTCTGAGGCTCAGGGAGGGGTCAGAAAGGAAACAAGCATCTCTGGCCAGAGACGGCACTCTCTCCCTTGCTGCCACCCTCCTAAAATGCCTTCTAGGGGTACCAAGGAAATGAAGTCAGCATCTCAAAGAGTTAACTGCACTCCTATGTTCAGTGCAGCTTATCCACAATATGATATTTCATCAACCTAAGTGTCCATCAAAGGATGGATGGATAAAGGAAATGTGGTATATATATATATATATATATATATGCACAAAATGTTATATGGTCCAGTCTTAAAAAGGAAGGAAATCCTGTCATTTGTAACAATGTGGATTAACCTGGAGGACATGATACTAAGTAAAATAACGCAGAGGCAGAAAGACAAATACTGTGTGATCTCACATGCAGAATCTCAAAAAGTCAAATTCATAGAAGGAGAGAGCAGGAAGGTGGCCACCAGGGGCTAGGAGGTAGGAGAAAGGGGAGAGGTTGGTCAAAGAGTTCAAAGTTTCAATTATGCAGGATGAATAAGTCCTGGATATCTAATGTATATCATAGTGACTGTAGTTAATAATACTATATTACATACTCGAAATTTGCTAAGAGAATAGATCTTAAGGGTTCTCACCACCAAAAGAAAAAAGAAAAAAAGAAAAAGAAAAAAAACACATGGTAACTATATGAGGTGATGATATGTTAGCGTGATTGTGGTAATCATTTCACAATGTATACACATGTCAAAACATCACATTGTACACTTAAATATATGCAATTTGTATTCTTCAATTATACCTCAGTAAGGCTGGGAAAAAGGGAGTAAAATGAAAAGGCCACAGGAGAGGGAACTGAAGCAGTACAGGGCTGATGTTAGAACCTTTTCCCAGGGCGAGGAGGAGGAAGACAGTGGAGGGTGCTGGGCAGAGGGGAGGCAAAGAACCAGAAAGGGACCCTGAACCCACTTCCCTAGCCCTTTTCTTTCTTTCTTTCACTTTGAGAAAGACACTGGCCCATCCCCCAGGCCTGAAAGTTGACACAGGCTCTGGGGTGTTTCAGGTGTCCTTCTGTGTCAGGAAATGCCATCCTCGTTCCAACTGTTAGAGCCCTGCCTTACTTGCCATAAATCCACAAGAAGCAATGGGCCCCACCCAGCTCACAAGGGATTCAGGAAACCACACTGGAAACCTAAACCAGGAAGAGGAGCCCCATAAGAACACAGAACTGGGCAGTATGTGGATGCAAGCACGTTTGCCTCTTCTTCAGACACCTGCTGTTCTTCGAAGATGCTCATTCTCACCTGTTGCCGTCCCCACCCCTTTTCAAGGACATTTAAATGGGTTGGATCTGTGCTGTCTGAGATTAAAGAGAAAGGGAGGGCTGCTGGTAAGTCATGGTTCATCCCTCTGACCATTACAGGGCTTTCCTCCGGTGGACATCCTACGGGCCCCTCCTCCTCCATCCCAGAAAAGGGAAATCGTGGTGTTGGATGATGCAACATCCCCCTGCCCTTCACACACACCCTCACAGTAGGAAAAATGGGTTTCAGGAGGAGCCCTACTATGAGATAGACCACGCTAACCTTCAGAACCTCTTATCATCTAAAAATCACCTTCCAGTATTCTCCACCACTGGGCGGGAACCTTACCAAGCCTTTCAAGTTCACTAAACCCTCACAACAGCCATGTAAAATAGGGATTATAATCCCAGTTTTATAAAACAGAGAGCTGGGGTTCAGAAAAGTAACCTTCCCCACGTGACAGAGCCAGTCAGAGGAGGAGTGAGGCCCACCTGACTGACCCAAACACAACTATGCCACCTAGAGCATCCCCTTCCCTCTGTCTCTCCAAAGTCACCCAATGTATTCATTCTGCCCGAGGCTACCTTCTGTGAAAAAAGCCTTCGACTGTATTGAGGCCTTAATGTTAAATGGAATAGCATCAGGGTGCTATGGGAAGAACACTGGACTAGGAGTCAGGGAGATGGACACTGGTGAGGGTGGTTCCACCATCTTGGTGAATCTGATCACTCCACAGTCTCACCTGGCCACACTTTTCACATCTGGAAAAGGATCTGGTTAGATCATTATTTGTTCCTTCCAGCTCCAAAATACCGTCTCTCAATTACTGATATTTTAAGAGGATCTTGGAGAAGATAATGTTTAACCCAAAGGAATAACTCTCGAATTGTGAAGTTTTTCTAGCAAAAACAAAAACAAAATGCAAGCAGAGAGTACTTCCTGCTTCCCCTCAAAAATCACACCACAAGTGCAAGCAACTTTGCCTACGATCTAATAGCAGAGACATTCCCTTGAATATGTCTAGAAATGTATAGTTATAACACCCTTTCAAATATATGATTGCATTCTGATTCCTGCAACTATAAAACAGATAAGGGAACTTGAGTCTCGGTTATTGACTGACTTGGGCCATTTCGTAAAGCTGGGAAATGGTGGTATGAAAGCTGGTCTTCCAATGTCAATTCAATCACAACCAAAGGGATACGCCTACATGAGCTCTCTGCGTGGATCTGGAGTCTTACCACAGCACAAGCCCCTCCATACACCTAAGCTTATCACCATCATCATCAGTACCATCATCATCCACAATGATCTTATTTGAGGACATAACAGGCAGTATGGAATAGTTGCTGAAACAATTACTAAGAGAGGCTAGTGCCATTTGAACACATACACCCAAATTCCTGCCAATTCCACCTACTAGAAAGATCAGCTCTACATGCTCAGAGACGTGCACACATAACATGTATGCACCCACATGGCCTCCCCGCCGTTTTCTCTCCTCATCACAGCTCCTGAAAAGGCACATTGGTGGGTGCTTTCTTCCCAGACATGCTCCTTTCAGCAGTCTGGTACCGCAAACGGGCTTGGCTGAGGCAAGAGATCATCAAGGAACCACAGGTTTTCTCTCCTGCCTGACTACATTCACTTACAAGGTGTGACAATGATGTTTCACACCATATAATCAACCCTGCCCCGCCAACTCCATTTCTTAAAAAATTCATAAGTGCACAAGAAAGAGAAGAAAACACAAAACAGAACCAGGGGGAAAAGGCAATCTTGAAATGAATTTGACTGCAGAAGCTCATGTTCCTGCAGGCATAGTAGATATTAATAATTCAACAAAATATTACAGTAATTACTATACTTTGCAAAATCACAACAGTGCACTTTAGTGCAACTCCTACCAATCTCCCTGTAACTGCAATTAATAAATAAAACACAATTCCCTATATTAAATTTCTTGTTTAAAAGCTAAATATTTTATCAGAACTAATATATTTTAAATAATCAGTCAAGACCAAGAAAATCCCTGGCCCCACATTTCTCCCCACTTGGAGTGAAATCCCATCTTCACTGCTAAAGCAGAAACTGACTTCAACTAACAAGAACACACTGAGTGTTAGGGTTTGAAGGCTCCTGTTGAGGGACCTGAGAACCGCTCAACTCCAACGCTCTGCTAGAATCTGAGCAGGCTGCTGGAAAGAGTGAGAAGGAAAAAGGGGGGAAGATTAATTCTCTTGGACCATGAATTCTGACCTACCTCATTCAGCTCCGGAAAAAGCCATGAATTACAAAGAGAGGTGAGGGACAGGAAACCACCACAGACACACCTAAGTATAGCCCTGAGCATGTACGAGGCTAATGACCTTGAAATACAGGTGAGTCTCACTTTATACTCTAGTTATGTTCCCACAAATTTGCTACATCCAATCCATCAAGTTCTGTTGATTCTACCTGCTCTATCAGTTAACTTTTGCTGCACAAATGCTGGGGAACAAACCACTCAAATCTCAACCACTTATTCTCACAAGAATCATTTATGCTCATAAATATACAGGGCAGCTAGAGGTTGGCTGACACTACTGTGTTCAGCTGGGCAGTGCCGCTGCTCTTGGCTGGGCAGGGCTGATGTAGGCTGTGCTTGGCTGCGAGTGGCTGCGTATGACTTGTCCTCTCTCCTAGTACCAGCAAGCTAACCTGGGTATGTTCCCGTATGCAGAGGCCCAACATAGCGAGTGTACACCTGATGCCTCTTGCTAACTAAGCTTAGAATTGGCACTTCTATTGACCAAAGTGCATCACAAGGCCAAACCCAAAGTTCGGAGGTGGAGAAGGAATGCCCCACCTCCAGAGAAAGGGTACTACCAGGGCCCACCACAAAAGGAGTTACAGGGAGGGGTGAAGAATTATACAGAGAAACCAACAATACAATCAACTACAACTGTGAAATACTTCTTCAATTGGCTTCTCCTCACCCACCTCCACTGCCACCACCCAAGCCATCACCCTCTACAGCTACAGTGACAGTCTGGTCTCCTTTTCCCTGTCTAACCCATAGGGTGATCAGAGTGGTTTTACTGAATGAAAATTTAATTATATGACTCTCCTACTTTAAAGCCCCACAATGGCTTACCTCTTTGCTCTTAAGATGGAGAATAAACTCCTCCCCCCGGATCCATAAGGCCCTACCCATCCCTGTCTGTCTAGCTTCATCTCTCACCAGTCTCCAGCCCACAAACCTTCTCTCTCTGTCCTTCTCTCTGTCCCTTTCAGATACTTTCTTCCCTCATGTCTCAGAAGCTCCATGCCCAGAACACTCTGCCCTCTCCTCTTCACCTAATTAACCCTGTGCATATTTGAGATGTCAGCTCATCTGCTTCTGCCTCTCTGCTCTCTTTAAGTTAAATGTGCCTAGTGTGATCTTTGATAATGTCATGAACCTCTCTTTCAGAGCACTGATCACCATTATATACTCAGAGCCCAGAAGGACCTGGCATCTACCAGGTACTCCACAAATATCTGTTGAATATTGATGACGTATTCAAAAGCTATCTTACATTTTTTAAATGACAAATAGCTAAAACTACTCTTTTTGGCTGATTTTTATATAAAAGGTATTCAAATAAGCATCTACGGCGAACTGTTCTGTAGAGTTTAATTTCCCACACCATGCTGCTGATCTCAAATAAATCTGGTTGTAATGCATCAGGTCTCCTTAAAGGGTTGTGCATCAATGACCTGAACAAAGCCACAGGTGGCCCATGCTAGACATCTCCTTTCCCTGCCCTAATTACTCCTAAGTAGGAGAGGGATACATATAATCCAAATATAGCAGAAGATAGTTGCAAATGACATATCAGATAAAGGGCTAGTATCCAAAATCTACAAGAAACTCACCAAACTCCACACCCACAAAACAAATAACCCAGTGAAGAAATGGGCAGAAGACATAAACAGACACTTCTCCAAAGAGGACATCCAGATGGCCTACAGGCACATGAAATGATGCTCAACATCACTCATCATCAGGGAAACACAAATCAAAACCACACTGAGATACCACCTCACGCCAGTCAGAGTGGCTAAAATGAACAAATCAAGAGACTATGGATGCTGGCGAGGGTGTGGAGAGACGGGCACCCTCCTACACTGTTGGTGGGAATGTAAACTGGTGCAGCCGCTCTGGAAAACAGTGTGGAGGTTCCTCAAAAAACTATCGATAGAACTCCTTTATGACCCAGCAATAGCACTGCTAGGGATTTACCCAAAGGATACAGGAGTGCTGATGCATAGGAGCACATGTACCCCAATGTTCATAGCAGCACTGTCAACAATAGCCAAATCATGGAAAGAGCCTAAATGTACATCCCCTGATGAATGGATCAAGAAGATGTGGTATATATATATACACATATATATGTATATATGTGTATATATATATATACACAATGGAGTATTACATGGCAATGAGAAAGAATGAAATCTGGCCATTTGTAGCAAAGTGGAAGGACCTCGAGGGTGTCATGCTAAGCGAAATAAGTCAGGCGTAGAAGGACAGATACCATATGTTTACACTCAAACGTCTAACAGGAGAACAGGAGAAACCTAATGGAGGACCATGGGGAGGGGAAGAGGGACAGAGAGTTGGGAAGAGAGAGGGATGCAAAACCTGAGAGACTATTGAATACTGAAAATGAAAGGAGTGTTGAAGGGGGAGGAGAAAGGGGAAAAGAGGCAGTAGTAATGGAGGAGGGCACTTGTGGGGAAGAGCCCTGGGTGTTACATGGAAACCAATTTGACAATAAACTATTTAAAATAATAATAATAATAATAATAATAATAATAAAAAGAAAAACAAATATAGCAGAAGATACAAAACCAGCAAGTACTCTAAGTACTTCAAAGACCCAAGGGAAATTTTTTTACCCTAGATTTCCATGTCCAGACGAACCATCAAGCCAATGCTAAAGACAAATAAATTTTAGAGACCATGTAATTTATCATCCAAGCAGGATTTCTTGAGAATTAAAAGCAATCTAACGATATTTATGTCAGGACACAGGAATAATACTGGACATTCCCATTCCCTCTCTACAAAAGAACACCTGAGGATAAACCACAGAAAAATGAAAATCAGCCCAAAAAAGGAGGAATGGAGCCACACTACCCCACCCCCCAAAATAAACAGAAGTAATGAACCCAGGAGTAGAATAGAAATAGTAAGATGAGAACAGGAAGACAGACCTAGAAAGAAATCAGTACAAATTAGAATATCCAATAATACAATTAAGAAGCTGGAATATCTTGGCAGAATGATGAAGAAACAGATGGTTTCTTCTGTCTGTGAGGAAGATGAAACAATTAGAAACTCAAGAAAAAAAACAAAGACCAGTACAAGGTTACAGCCGAAACTAAGATGGCAGAATTTTGAGCAACTGTCACAGCATAAAACCACCTACCTAATCTCAAAGCTTGAATACTTCTCATCAAGTCACACAGATTTAGTCCCGAGCATTGTCAACCATACTACTTTGTTGCAGATAATAAAAACAAGCATAATATTCTGAACATTTTATTAGTTTCCATTCACTGTGCTCTAGATTACATCCAATGAATTTCTTAAGTATCGCCCATCGTTCTCTGTTCCTAATATTTTCCCACACACAAGACTATACACTTTGGGGGTGTCTAGTCTGCATCACTAGGCAGTAAGCAGATGCTCCCCAAATACTTCATATTATCCGAAAGGAATAAGGCCGAGCAATCAATACAGGTCAAGTCCTGGAAGAAATGTTTTTTTAAACATCCAAATTACATTCCCATCTGAGAATTTTATTATATCAGATGTGACTTGAAATAAATTGTACATCGTGCCTGGAATAAGAAGCCTGAGGTTTTTAACACCATGGTATGTGTGCTAATGGAAGTGTTCCATGTGTGCTGGGAGAAGGCAAAACAAGGTGGTTGCTGGACATGGTCTCAACTCTGTTGTGGAAGGACCTCTAGCCACTTAAAGAATAAAGGAGAGGTAAGGTGAACTACCACCCTGAGTTCATACCAGCCCTGTTCATATTGCTCTGAGGAGCAGTCTTTAAAAAATGATTCCGGGTGCATTATGTCATTATTTAACTGTGTCATAAAGGGAGCAAATGGTACTGTCTCCATTTCACACATAAGGAAATGACTGACCTAGTATCACACCTAGTTTATGCTGAGATGGGCCTGCATCAATGTATGCAACTCTTCCATTTTATAGATAAAGAAGTTGAACCCCAGAATATTCAATAACTTAGTATCACTCAGCAATGAAATGAATGAAAAAAATGAATGACTGAATGAATGAATAGCATATGGGCTTAGGTAAGACCAAATTTATGCATGCTTGAAAAAAGCATTTTTCAGTATTTTTATCATCATCCTAGACCCTCTCCTTATGAATGCACCCCTTTAAAACCAATTCTTATTCATAGACATACACTGAAGTTTTCATTCCCTTACACCTAAGAAATGGTGACCTGCTAAAGGCAGTTACTGTACATGAGAAACCCAAATCTACAAATCTCAGCTCCCAGGCCAATATTCTCTCCAACTTATTAGGATGCCCCTCACTGATGAGATCTTAGAAAGGAAGATCTTAGAAAGGAAAGCTAACTGCTCCCTGCCCAAATCCTGACAAAGTCTAAGAAAAAGAGGAATTGCACCCATTCCCAGGCAGATCAACTGCCAGCAGTAGAGGTCAAAATTGTAGGGAGCCTCTGTATTATGTATTGTGAAGACCAACCACAGGTCCTAAGTGAGGTAGGGCCCTTAGCCTTGAGAAATGACAGTGAACGCTAATTTGATAGTGTGTGTCTCCTTCTCAAATCCCAGCACCATGTTCCTGCCATTCAATATAGACCTGGAGTGGGCTCCTTTCTTCTGGAAGGTGCCAACTCAAAGGAGGACTTCTCAGAAGTAGGGGCAGGGACTTCATCTCCCTCCTCACACCCAATATGGACCATGGTAAGCCCCGGAAAAGGCTTTTAAAAGAGTAGGAGGGAAATTCCTGGCTTGTTGTGATGGTCAGTTTGACCAGGCCATGGGGTATGCATATATTTGGTCAAACATTACTCTGGCTGTGTCTGTGAGGGTGTTTCTGGATGAGATTAATATTTGAATCAGTGGACCAAGTAAAGCACATTGCCCTCCCAGTGTGAGTGCCCTCATCCAAGCCATGAAGGGCTAATTAGAACAAAAAGGCTGAGTGAGAAATAATTCTTTCTCTTTGCCTATCTTCAAGCTAGGACACTGGTCTTCTCTTACCCTCAGACTCAGATTCAGACTAAAACTACAGCTGGGTCCCAGCTTCCCAACTACAGATTCAAGATTTCTTAGCCCCCATTTATAGTGTCTGTCAATTTCTTACAATGACTTCCTTTAGATACACACACACACACACACACACACACACACACACACACACATACACACGTACACATAGGTACATGCACCATACATATACATGCACGTTCATACATATTCATATATATACTTATATACACACGAAGAGACTTACAATGAGGGTGTGTTTGTGTAGTGTGTGTGTGCACACACATACTGTATATATATTGGATGTATATATCCTATTGGTTCTCTTCCTCTAGAGATCCCAGACTAACACATTTAGAAATAACCAAGGTATCTTAGTTAGTGTTCCTCCAGAAACCCTGAAAGACAGACTTGAATTCAAGAAGCTTATTTGGGAGGTGATCCCAAGAAATACTACTAGGGGAGTGGGGCAATGAGAGAGGGGTGAGAAGGCAGCTGATAAAGCAAGAAAGTTACCCCAGTAGGCAAGTGGGGCTTAATCCCACTGACTCTGGGAGACAGTGTGGAAAACAAGTCTCAGATTTACCCCATCTCAAAGGGTAAAAGAGCTGGGGTATTTATCTACCAACTTCCACTGGTCATTGATAGGTGGCTGCTCCCCATTCCTTGATGGGAATTCATTCCCTGAGTCTTCCAGCCTGTGCCCATGTGATCAAAGTGAGTGCTAGTGCTGGTGCTGGTGGTTAGAAGTCAGGCCAACATGCAGAGAAACAGCAAGTGCCACGGGGATTTGGGCAGGGAACCAAAAGATCTGCTACAAATGGACAGATACACGGGAGAGAATAATGAGAACATCCTTAGCCAACATAATAGCCTTCGATGCTAGACCCTTTATACTATATTATACTATACTTTAGACCTGCACTGTCTCTAAGATTACCAACAACCCACAGGTTCAACTTTTACAGCCAGTGAAACTGAGGCTTAGACATCTCTTCAAAGTCACTATTGCTTGGGCATATTCCCATAACCCAAAAGACGTCTCAGAATTTTGAGAAACTTCCAGTCAAAAGTTCACTTTCAAGTATGAGTAACACTGACAGCAACATAGTGATATGAGCAACTTTTTTGCCTCTAAAAATAGCTTCCTCTACCTGCCACCACCCTGGAAAACAAATTTCTCTGCATCTCCAGTTTTAAGGTCTCAAAACTCTTATTGTAGCAAGTTCCTCCACTACATGTAATCACACTCAGATATAGCAGCTTGAGCTACTTTTCTAGCCCTGAAAAAAAATGTTCAATTCAGTAATTGTTCCCCATCTCCCACGGAGAACAGATTTTAAAAAGAAAAGGTTCATTTCTGTTGCAGCAGTATAATCTTTAACCTGACTCTAACCATCTGGAAGAGAAACTGCCTACCTCACCAGAGATGCCAAAAAGACTTGGAAAGCCCTGAATCAGGCATGTGGGATCTCAGTACCAGAGAGAGGGCATGGACATGTCCAGGGGTGCAGAGCCCAGGCCCAGGGGCAGCAAGAAGAGGCTGCATGGGTAGCAAGATACTCATTCTTTACCCAGGCAGTTCTAAGTATTTAAGAAAGTGTTTATTACATTCAACTCAATAAGCGTCTACTGACCATGCACCGTGCACAGGAAGTGAAGAGGTGCAAAGGGAGAAAATGCAGAAGAGACAGGAGCACCAAGCCTGAGTACCACTTCCTGCTGAATTTACTTCTAGAGTCTTAGCTGGGTCATTAATGGATCGAAAGGACTGCAGAATGGATGTATTTGAACAAAACACCCATTTTCTTTTTTTTTGCAGAAAGAGGCTGAATGATCAACCTCACCAGGACTGAACTGCCCTGTTGCCAATCAATACCCGTCTAGGGGCCACCAAATGATGCCACACACAATGCACCTGCAGGATGCTATTTCTCCTCTTCCCTCCTTGGAAACAATTCCTTGTGCAGCATTTTTTTTTATTATTTCATCCTATTTATTTTCACTTCTTTCCCAGGGCAACACTCCCTCTAGTGTCTGTGTAGGGATCTCGGGTTCCATTCTTGGTGCAGAGGGTGCAGGCAAAAAGGGAATGCAAGCCTGTACCTCGATGGTTATAAATCACTACAAAATTAATAGTGGGTTTAGCCAGGGTGATGTTTCTGGGAAAGAGGCTGCAGATACTCTGCAGATAGCGTTCATCGTGTATAGTCCAGTTTTACACTAGGCACAAAGCAGAGAGAGCTGGGAGACCAAGAGGAGATGCAAAGCTGGAACATCAGGTCCATCCCATGGCTTCCATGTAGATGAGACTTTGTCACTACAGGCTCCACTTGCCCACCAGCCCCAGCAGCTTGCTCTTCTCCTACTTCCCTGATGTTACACATTCCACTCACTCACTTCCTTCTAGAAGTCTTCCAAGATTAGCTGTGAAGTAGAATTATGGATGCCCAAGCCAAGAGAAGCTATTCTTCACCTTTCTGGATGCCTGCCTTAATGCTTCAATGAAATTCCCCCCAAAACTGTCCAACATGAAAGCTTCTAATTAGGGTAACCTTTAACCTTGTTCTAACTATTTGATTCTAACCATTTCTATTACAAATTCGGAGTGGGAATTTCAAGGTCCCCAGTCATTCCCTTGTCTCTCTCTTTCCCTTGTCTATCTCTTTCACTGTCTATCTCAGCACAACACAGGAGAGAGAGAGATCGCAAAGGCTCATCTGGCTGAGAATGGGAGGTGCCTGAGATGAGCATCTCCCCTAGGGTTCTGGCCTAAGGGTTTTGCCATTAGCTCACTGGAAAACTTGGAGCAAGTACCTCCTTCCTCTGCCTCAATGTTTCCATCTGAAACTGAAGGGAAAGCCTTTCCAAGATAAAAATAACAATCAAGCAACTAAGGTCTCCACAGGGCTTGCCCCAGGTCCAGCACTTCTTCTAAGCACTTTGTCATGTGCACTATCTCATTAATCCTTACACCAGCCCAATGTCAAATGTACTATTATTATCACTCTCTTCTAACAGATGTGCAAATAACAAAGAAAGCCTAACAATTTGCCCAAGGTCAACCGCTACTATTAAGAGACCGAGGCAGGATTTGAACCCAGGAACCTTGTTTCAGAATGCATGCTCCTAACTATTTACAATATGGCTGACCCCAATAAGCTCTAAAGAAGATTGCATTCAGGATGGATACACTCCACAAGCATGAATTCACACCCAGACCAACCAATCCCACAATCCACAATCTAACAGGATCCTTGATTACCCTATATGGCTCTATTTCCACTTCTTCTCCTCAACTAGGTTCCCGTGTGTTCCAAGTAACAGGCCCCTACGTAGCAGCGGGCAGTTTTGCTGGCCACCAGTCCTGTATGGCTGACCCCACTGTGCCACAGGGCCCTCTGATCTCAACCCACTAGGGATGGTTTCCTCTGCTCCCCAGCAAGGAGTTATTAGCAGAAAGCTATTTGTGCAATCCTGAAGTTCTTAGACTCCATTACTTTTTCCAAATTTACTACAACACATTTATTAATGTACTATAAAGAAAAGCATTTCCATAAATAATTAAGCCCAAACTACACTGATCAAAATAAATGAGCAAAATGTTCCTGGTGATGCAACCAGGCTTGATTCACTCACTAACTCGAATAATGAGGTGACTCACAAGAGGCCCCCATTAACAATGCTTTGTAAGACACACATTGTCCAACACTGAGGAGCTTGGTATTTATTGTCTGCAGATACCTCACTGGGTGGGCAGGCTGGATGTAGAACACAGGGAACCGGAGGGAGGAATCTAATCGTGAGCCTCATGTATAACCATCCTAGGCCTCTGCCTGTCCTACCTATAAAATCGGTAGCATCCTACCTCCCCTGAGTGAAAATGCATAATCCTCTTGGACGAAAAATGGTCTGTAAACCCAAGGAGAAACCTGGGAGTGAAAAGTGATGGCAATACAAAGAAAAGGAACAGTAGAGAGTCTAGACATAGGATGCCATGTTTCTGTTTGAGCTTCACATCCCTATTCTCTATGCTGAGTGATTCGATGAAAACAGTTCCCACATCCATTTCCCGCCTTGACATTCTGTGAGTCTCAATGCCGTAGTATCTCCCACAGTGACCCTCTCTCCCCTGAGCTCATCGCCCGAAACAACTGCATGACAATTAACCATGTATCACCCCCATGGCTTCCAGCTTGCTGTCATGTGTTATTTAACTTTACAGAACAGCAGTCTCATATCCAAAGCATACTGGAAGGACCTTGAGGCAAATGCTGTCTTATCCTTATTTGTCTCTCCCTCCATCACACCCCTACCAATCCCACAGTGCCCAGAATGCTGCCACACACATAGGAAACACACAGCCAGTGATCAGCTATCTCCTGTGAATCCATCTGATCTCTGAAGTCAAAGAAGAAGAAGAAGCCAGGAACGTTGCCTAGCCCCTATTTCTCTCTTCTTACTAAGTGGGGTAGAGATCCTCCAAATACGGTGTTAAAAGTCACATATGAAATAATAAGCCAGGTATATTAACTCAGTGCTACTAAGAGACAGTGTTAGCCCATCCTCCCCACCTGACTAAGGCACCATCCACCTGAGGGGGTCAGTTCAGTAAGTACATACTGAGCTATGTGACAAGCACTGTGTGTCCAGTCCCACAAGGAGAGAAGCAAAATTCACACCGAGGGGTGGGGGAGGTGATGTTGTTACTTCATCCCTCATCCATCACCTTGAAAACACTCACAAAATGACACAAGATTAAAAATAAAGTACTCATGATCAAATGGGTGATGCAGTCTTACATTCTACAAACAGGAAAAAGGGAAACAAATACTTTTAACAAAAGTTCTATAGAGACACTGCATTTGAATCTTGATTAGAGCTGTGAATAACATGCATTTCAACTGAGTAAGAAGGGTACTGTAAGTGGGGAAGACCCCAAGAGCAAAGGCTCAGAGTCGAGAAGGGGCTTGGGACAATAAAGGGGCTCCCTTGGCTAGTGAAGAAATCCATCAGGGAACAGAGAAGTGGAAAAGTAGACCCAGGTATACAAAGTGAAGGGCCCCAAGTGCCAGGTTAAAGGACTTTGGATTCTTATGCAAGAAGGTGAAGGCACTGCAGCCATAATGTAGACATACTGGATGAAATAACCTGTGGTTACCATTGCTGTCCAGGTATGAAAAACCTGGGAAAGAAATCACTGATATCCCAAGGGACAAGAACTTCTAATTCCTTTATAGCTTCTGCTCAATAAGACTTGAGGCTGGTCACTCTTCACCCACTTGGCCAAAGGTGGCTGAGTCCCTCCTGCATGTGAGACAGAGCTCTCATATCTCCACTCACTGCCAGCAAAACAGAGCACTAGCCAGACCCTCCCCATACCAGGGGGCAAAGACGGTTACCATCTTCCATCCATTTCCCAGTGTCTGTTCCGCTTACCCAAGGTGGCCCACTGACACTACATTCTCTCTTCTCCGCCTCCTAAGCTGGCTGAAAAATCATCCTTCAATCTTTTTGAGAAAAGTGTTTCAGACCAGCCAAGGGGCCAAAGAAAGCAGGAAATCAACAGGTGAGTCAAGCCCCCAGACCTCAGGTGCACCTAGCCTTGGATAAACAGGGCCTTCAGAGACATCTTCCCATCTCAGCCCGTCTGGCATTGTTGCAGCCCTCTGCTCCTTATGAAATGATTCAGAGCCCACATACCATCCGGTTCCAAAATTCCCCAGTGACAATAACAGATTTACACTGGCCAAGGAAAAAGCAGTTCTCCCTTCTGCCCCGCCCTGAGCCTTCTTGCCACTGAAGCTCCACCCCCCTGCCCCACCCCTGCCACCACTTCTCTTAAATCCAACTCAATTGGGGAAGCCAGTTCCCAGCACTTCTTCTTTGCCAAGTGCAAAGCAAGTTCCAAACACTGCATTTCTGCAATCATTAAATCAGGCCTCCCAATTAAGGAGTTTGCAAATTCTGCTCACCTTGGAAATCACTGCAGGATCTGAGAAGCAAATCACACCCTGTAACCTAGCCATCAGAGGAAACGCAGAGCAGACAAATAGAGACAAATAGCCTGTGTCAAGCCCCCTCCTCTCTCCACCCCACCCCCAACCCCAGGCCAGCCTGGGAGCAATTAGGGCTGTGATGTCCCACTGCATTCCCCAGCTCCAGCTCAAAGGAGAGGCTCCCCTTGTAATATTAATTAAAAACAGATTCTTTTTGGCAAACCCCTGAAGAATGGCTTCTGTGGCAGGCTTCTTTATTAAGCCTCTGAGAAGGCAAAATGCATTAAGATATTGTTACACAAGGCTGTGAGCAGGGACGATGAAGGCAAGACAATCCAGCCAAAAGCTATTTGAAAAATCTGTTTGAGAGCCACAATTAGCTGCTCCAGTGAGTGAAATACAATTAATCTGATCAAAGCTGTCACTATTTTGCACATTAGGAGTAAATATTTTAGAACACACTCCAGCTGAATTAGTTAAAGGTATGACATCCCACCTGGGAACATCTGTGTGTTCCACCCCTTCGTGGGCTCAGGGAAGGGTTATTTGGAGGGACCTGGAATTACCAGCATTCCCTGCTTCTCTACACCATAGTGCAGTGCTGGGCACATTAACTGAAAACTACTCTCTGGCAAGTCATTTCAGCCAGATACACTGCAGGGGCAGCAAGCTGCAAGTCGCTGCTGGAAAAGAATGGGGGTCATCCAAGGGAGAATGCAACCTTCTCACCTTGGCACCATGCATGGGGGGTCCCCATCAGGGGTTACTCCAAGGAGGAGGGGGCACAGAGAACTGGAATGTTGCCTTTACAACCTTCTAGTCTCCAGAGCCATTCACCAATTCACTGAACAAGCAGGAGGCATCTTCCTTCATTTGAAGAAGAGCAGAATGATGTGCTTTTCTGTTTCCCTGCAAGCTGCGGGGATGGAGCTCCCTCTGGGTGTTAGTGAAACACTCTCTTACCCATTAATCACCAGGAATCCAGCTGGAGACTGCCTGCCAGAGAGAGAGGGTGGCAAATGCCCCTCCAGTGTAGAGGCTCCTCCAAGCCCAAGTCCACTCATCTCTCACCAGAAACACCTGGGCAGGGTAGTAAGGGTCAGAGGGAGACCCAGACTCCAGCCCTTCCTGACACCTTCTAGTTCAAGCCTGCTGGGCACTTCCTCCTTTGCCCCCCAAGTCAACTGACCACAGTCCTTGAACCAAAGTGGACACATGGCCCAAGCCTTGGACAAGGATCTCCTTCTGCACCCGTGTCCCTCCTAGATGCACGGACAAATGGAGTGGAGCGTGTCCAGTTCTGCATGCCTGACTGCCAACTGTCAGACTGGAGTTTGATCTCAGTTACATGGGGTGACTGAAAACTTTCCCCAAAAGGGAATTCATGTCAAGTAATGAGGTCCACCAAAGGCACTTGGAGGAGAGCAGAAACCCAAGTGTATTCACACTTAAACTGGTGGTCTTCTCAGAAAAGAACATGTTTAATACTTCGGTTATCAGAGGCAAGATGGAACTCCCTTTTCACGTCAAGGAGCCTGATGCTAGAATATCTCTCTCCACTTTGAAACCAATGATGAAGGAAGCTTCCAGAAACTTCATCATCCCACTCACTCTTCACCCTGGCTTTTACTTGGAGCATCTTCTTTTGCTGCCTTCAGGAATGGGGGGTGCGGGACAAAACCAGCCTGATAATGTTACAGAGGCCGGTTTCCCAGTTTCTCTTATAGGGGTAGTTTCCTTAGAGTCTCTCAGAGAGAGCCATGTTAACATACTTCCCCCTCTTCCCTCAGAGCAGCACAGATCTGATACTCAGTGAAGCCTTTCTCACTGATACTGCCTACACAGCGTGGTCCTAAAAGCTAAACCCCAGGAGCTAAAGAAGCAGTACCTCTCCCCACCAGAAAGAAAGGACAGGATGGGGTCCATGCACCCACGTGCGTTGCCGCGTCCTTTGCTTGGGCAGTTAAGACTGGCCGAGAACACAACCAATAAGGATCCTGTAGGTTGTTTGTGGACTGCCCGAATCTCATTGCTGTCACTAAGAGCTCCAAGGCCAACTGGTCCATTCCCCAGGGCTTCTGCCCCTCTTTCAACTCAACTAGGAGCCATTTCCCCAGGAGGCATAGGGCTAGACTTGCCCCCTCACTTCCTCTGCTGCACAACTGCATTGAAGATAGGCAGAGGTAACTATTATTTGCAAAAAGTGGTCTCCCTCAAATTCCATCTTTAGGGGACAAGTCAACACACACACACACACACACACAAACACACACACACATACACACACAAAGGATTCTTCAAGTAAAAGCAGAGACATAAGAAAACTCTTTAGGCATTGTGAATTTATACTGTCCAAATGTGGCAGTAATACAGTCATAGATATGTGAGGACAGCACCTCCTCCTCCTAGAGATGCATTTACTTCCACACATCCTGTTCATCCTCCTCTAGGAGTATGAGCATGAACGAACACACACACACACACACACACACACACACACACACACACAATTCCTCATTATCAAACTAAAATGAAGTTGAGATTCACACCCCCTGCTGTCAGAGAATTACCTCTCTCTCCCCCTCTCCCTCTGTCCCTCTGGAGACTTCCAAGTCTTCAATCACCTAGCCCTGCCAAGGCCTGCGATGCCCACCCCCTTTGCCCAGAGTTGCGCACTCAGAAGCTACGAAGCTACGGGGGTCTTCACCGGAGGCAGACGAAGCCAGCCACAGAGCCGCTGGGGAGCCGGGCCGCACATATCCTTCCAACCCAGCGTCCCTACCCGGGGTGGGCTGGTTGCGCCTGTCACTGAGAACCAGGAACCCTGTTCTGGGCAGCGCCAATGTGCTGCATTCTGCGGACCCCAGGCTTTCCTGTTACTCACTCCTCACCCCTGTGACACCCCAGAGCCCCTTTAAAATAAGGTGAGAATTTCCCAGAAAAGCTTTAATGCCAGTTATAAAGACAGACATGAAGGGGAGGGGAGGAGGAGGGGCTTTCCCATCAAATGAGTTCCCCAAAGCTGCCTATACAGACATCCATCACCCTCCAGACTCTGCCCAACGCCGGGTTCCGATTTGATCCTTAAGAGGCAGAGATGCGGAAAAGATTTTTCCCAAGCTGGCTGAAAGTGGAGACCGTGGACAGAAGGGCAGTGGGGTAGATCTCCGGAAGCCGTCCCCACCCCACCCCACCCCCCCATCCGCCGGAGAGCGCGTCCGCCACCGTTTCTTGGCCCGGCCAAAAGGCGCTCGGCCCGGGAGAGCGGCGGAGATCGGGGAGCCCCTCCCAGCACGGTCTTCGGGCTGCAGCAGCTGCCCGGGGCCCCTCCAGCTCCAAGCCCGACGCGGGGCGGTCAGCGCTGGGGCCGCTGGAGTGGAAACGCAAGGGTGCCACCTGTCGGTGCAGCTGCTCTCAGGGGAACCTGGCAGCGGAGAGAAAGGGGTGGAGAGGGGTGCAGAACGCACAGAAACCCAACTCCACTCCTAGAGCCGTTTGTGATGGGGGACGCAGCGGCCGAGGCGAGTGTTTTGCTAAGGGACTTAGATGTGCCTTTGCATGCGCAAGGGTGAGGGGCGCGGAATGGGTGTTGAATTTCACTTCACGCTTTAAACTTTTTTACTGCCTCTCCTACAGCTTTCCAGGCAGCTGCCTGGGTTTTGAAGGGGAGCTCTGTTACGTGAAGTCCGGGGCTTGGGTGGACTAGGCGCACCCTCCCCCGGGGCTGGAAGAAAGTGAGCCCGGAGCGGAGAGCAGCGGCCCCAAGACCAGCAGAACTCCCGGGTTCCCTTTCCCGGGACTGGAGGGAGAATGGGGGGAGGCTCGGCAGTTGCAGGAATCCGTCTGTCTGCCCAGCGGATCCTTAGCCAATTTAGACTGCGTCCTCACCCACGAATTCAAGCGCCCGACGGGAAAATTGACTCTCCAAGCCGTGTACCAGGGAAAGGGACCACAGACCCCTCCCCTTCTCATCTTTAAGACACTTCTTCCCACCTCTCCCCTCCCGGCTGCCCCAAACCTAGGGTCTCCAGCAAACAAACGTACACACCATCTTACAACAAACTCTGCTAACCTGTTGGGGGCGTGGAGAAAGCCGAATGAACCAGTTCCCTCTCCAAGCCAGGGCGCCCCCGCCTCTACCACGACCCTCGAGCAACTCTCTGTCCCTCGTCCCCGCCCGCCCACCCCCCATTCTGCCCTGCTGTCGGGAGACAGCGGTCCGGCGGGTACTCACGCTGCTGTTGTGTCCCGACCAGTGCACCATGGCTTGATTGTGGGCCGAGTCCCCGGTCAGCGCGAACGACGTGCTGGGCAGCCGGAGCTCTTCGGTCGCCGCCCCCCCGGCCCGCGGCGCCTTCACCTCCTCCCGGAGACCCTTGGCCGGAGGGCGGCTTCCTTTGGAACCATCGGACAAGGCAGTGGCCCGGGCGTCCCCGCGTTCCAGGGTACTGGGGGGCTGCGCCCGGCGACTCCTCCTCGCGCCGGCAGGCTGGCCCGGAGCCGGGGCGCCTTGTCCCCACCGTGCGCCTGCAGGAGACGGTCCCCCTCCTTCTCCCTGCTTCTTTCCGCCGCTGCCGCCGCCCGGCTGGGACAGCGGCTCAGGTCCGGGCCGGCGCCCCAGTGCGGCGCCTCTCCGCGCCGTCGCCAGCTCCTCTGGCCACTGGCTCGCCACAGCCCGCGGTAAGAGAGGAAGCGGCGCCGGTGGCTGCGAAGCCGGGGCCGCGGGGCGCCCAGGACCGCCCGTCGCGCCCCAAGTGATCTCGGCGCCGGCCAGGACCCAAGTCGACAGGAGCAGGAGCCCTGTCCGGGCGAGAGGCGCCCCGGGCCAGCCTGCGGGGTGCTCGGTGCGCGCTCCCTCCATCCCGCTGCGGCTGCCGCGGCTCGGGCTGCCGAGAGTGTGGCGCCCGCCGAGGTGCGGGTCCGGCGCGGGGGGTGTGCGCGCGCCGGCGAGCCAGCGAGCGAGTGTGTGTCGGGGGGAGTGGGGAGGGGGCGGCCGGGAAGGAGGTGGCTCGGGCTGGCGCGCCTCGCGGGTCCTCTCCACTCTTCCCTCCTCGCTCTCGATCGCTCGCTCTCCCGAAAGGGTGATTCCAAAACCCAAGAAAAATTAATAAATGCCCCCTCGGTGCTTTTTCCCCCTTAAAATAAGATCCCTCACAATCTTCTCACCGAGCTCCTCCAGAAATTTTGTTAAAAGGAGTGTTCAAAGGTAATGAGAAAAATCCTCTTTTAAAATATGAAAATCAAGCCGGATCCAGAAGGAGGGGCTGGCGACGGACCCCAATCCAGAGTCTCTCCGAAACCCAGCCTCCAACCTGCTCCCGCCGAAGAGTTCGGAGCCGCTTCTGGCCGCCTTTAGGGGGTTACTCTCCGGTCCTGTTGTGGGGGGCGGGAGATGGCGTACAGGGAGGATGGGGAGGGGGGTCTCGAGGGAGGAGGAGGAGGAGTAAAGTGTTTTCAGAGCCAACTGTTCGGGTTCGGAAGCCAAGGGAGAGACCGAAGCCTTCGCGTGCGGAGGCGGCGCGCGGAAGCCGAGCGCGGGATGGACCCGGGACTCCGCTCGCGGCTCCCGGGCCCGCCCCTCGCGGCCTGCGCCTCCGCCCGGTGCGGGGGCGCGGGGACTGCGTGCGTGCGCGTGCGTGCGCGCAAGAGGGAGAGGGTGAGGCGAGGGGTGCGCCGGGGGCTGGCGGGCGGGCGCCGCGGGGTGGGGGTACCTGGCGGAGCCCGGGGCTGGCTCCGTGTGCGGGGGCGCGCGCCTCCGTGCGTGCGCGTTTGCACGCATTTGTGTGCGTGTCAATGTGAGCCATGGGGTGTGGGGCGGGGAGGGGTCCGCTCGGGCCGTGGGCGCTCTCGGATCACGCACGGGCTGTGTTTGCGTTTCCCGAGCCTGCGAGTCGTCAGAAAGGCAATACTGAGAGCAAGGCAGGCCGCCCTGGACAGCCCCCTCCTCTTGGAGTCCCGCGCACCCGTGCTCCCACGCAGCCCGCGGAGGGAACCTGGTGATTCCTTAAGCCTTCTGGAGGGCGAGGGGAGAGACCAAGGAGGCGACGGCGACAGGGTCTGGGGTTTGCCGGCTCGGCTCTCATGCTCCGGGACCCCTGGTCGGAGCTGATGGACACGGTTCGCTCCCACGGGGGGTATCCAGCCCCCATCTTCTAGCCTGGGATCGAGCTCTCTCGCTCTTCCTAGATTCGATTCTGAGCCGGCTCAGTTGTTCCTTCAAAGTGTCGGCCCTCAGTGAGAGGCCCTCCGGCCCAGCCCAGCGCCGGCTTATCAGGCCCCCCGGGACCCCGCTCCAGAAGCGCCGCCGGAGCGCGTGGGACGCAGTCCGGGCCACGGACCTTGGAGCCCCCCAGGGAAAGGGAGATTTAAGAGAGAGGGAACCTAAACCCGAAGACGAGAAAGGAGCTGTGGTTTACAGGCACGTAGTGCAGCCCACCGCCTCCGCGAAGCTCCCGTGATTTCTACGTGTTGGAAAGGCGAGAAGCGCGAAGCTGGAGGAGGGGCTGTCAAGAGTAGGATGGAGGGAGGGGGCTTGGAGAGCGTGACCGCCTCCAGGCCCTTCCCCTCCTCCTCGGGAGTAGACGAAGAGTTCCTTTGTGAGTGAGGTTTAAAGCATAGCCAGAGGGAGGGAAACGCCAGGAGAGGGGAAAGGAGAAATGTGGGGCGAAGGCGCGAGAAGGGAACGGAGGGGAAGAGAGAAAGCGGAAAGGGAGAAGAGAAGAGAAATGAGGTGGAGGAGGAAGGCGATATAGTGATGCAAAAGGAAAAGGCCAGAGGAAAGAAGAGGCGAAAGAGCGCCAGCGGAGGGCCGAGAGGGTGGCGGAGGCGGCCTGGGAACCCGTCGGCCACAGAGGGCGGCAGCCAGCGGCTCCCGGGAGCCCCCGCCCTGGCGAACGGGCTTTTGCAACCGGAGCTAAATTGGAAATTGGGAACCGAGGAGGCTGGGCCGGAGGACCAAGCCGGTGACAGCGTCCAGCCCAGGATGAGGCGTGTTTTGGAGTCTAGGGGTTTCCAAAGACCGTTGGCGGAGGAACGCTCCCAAAAAAGTTGCAGCGCGGAAGGCCGAGGTGGGCGCGGGATCGGGCGCAGGACGGGAGCCGGCCATTCACGGGTTCCCAGCGCCCCTGCCGGGGAAAGCCGGGCGCTGCAGCCCGAGCCCAAGTTCAGGGTGCGGGAAGGATGCGAGACCTCTCTTCTGCTTGGGCTCGGGGCAGAGGTGCTGGTTGCCAGAGGAGAAGTCGTCTTGACTTTCAGGCAGGCCTCCCGGAGTGGACGCTCATAGAGCCCAGGAGTGGGGGGAGGTGGGGGTGAGCCTCCCTAGCCCAGACCCACAGGGGGAAGTATGTTGTCTAATCCCCAAAGCTCTCGTGCGGTACCCCGTGGGGGACAGTTGTCTGCGAGAGCAATGCTGGAAACTCCCTGCTCCCTCTCCCATCTGACCTGACCTGAAACTAGCCGGTGGAAGGATGGGCAAAGAGAAGAGAAAGAGTCCCAAGCAGGCTCTGCACCACCAGCATGCAGGCCCACACAGGGCTTGAACCCATCAACCCACTAACCGGGGGTTCGTGACCCAAGCTGAAGTTAGATGCTCAACCACCCTGTCAAATCCCATTTTAAAAGCCTTTTTACCTATTGTCTCCTGTTTATTCCCAGAGTCACTGCCTTAGATCTGACCCTCAGCCTCTCTTGTCTAGGGTTTTGCTATAACTTCCTGTCTTCTCTTGGTCTTCAGTTCTTTCCTTCCCCAAGCCAGTCTCCACATCAGCTTGTCCAATAAAAGTATAAATTTTAAATCTTCTAGTAACCTCATTAAAAATCAAAAAGAAAATGAATTTAATTTTAACAATATGCTTTCTTGAATATATACAAAATATTTTCATTTCAGCTCATAATCAACAAAAAAAATGAAGTATTTTTACAATTTTATTTACTAAGTCTTCAAAATCCAGTGTATATTTAACACTTACTTACATCTCTACTCAAACTAACTACATTTCAAGGCAAATAACCACATGTGGCTGGTGGATATGGTTTTAGCACAGTTCCATAGTTGCCTTTTAAAACATAAAGAAGATTATGTCATGGATTGCCCTCCTCAAAATTCTCCATGACCAACCATCGTCCGTAAAGTCTAAGCTTCTCAAAATGGTGTGAAGGCCCCATGTAAGGCATTACCTCCTTGAACTTCCTTACCATATTCCTTAAGTCTTAATCTGCCCTCTGCCACAATGTCCATCAGGGTCTGATTTCAATGCCCGCTCTCCCATGAAGCCAGCCCCCACTAGCCCAGACTTCCTGACACTGTATCCATTATTGTCACCACTACCATCTTCATCATCCCCATCACCAAATTTTGGTCTTCCTGCTCTAACATGGGAGCTGTCCAACATCTGTTTGGCATTGAAAAGACAGTGAGGCTTAGATGGACTCCAATTTCCCTTGCTGGCATAATGCCCAGTTCAGCTGGGAAAGGCATGTTGGAAGCCAGGATTAGCCCTCACCCAGGTACAATGGGGAGAGCAAAGGAGACCCTACTGC